>KN169308.1:18818-31732 GCA_000757755.1 Steinernema glaseri
GCCATTGGCGAAAAATGTTGCTTTGCCAACTAATCAGATTTTTTCCGATGTGCTACAAAAAGGTAAGCCGCCAACGCCAGTCCAGGACAAAAACTTTAATCTGCGGAGTGCGTGACTCGAAATGCCTCCCACGGTTTTGTACTAGTGCTTGGAATCGCAAACCTTGCAAGGGTTTTCTGTTGTCGAACTCTTAGAGCATCAATGTGCCGGGCAATCTCCGTGGGTTGAGCGCCAATCCAGCGGAAGACGTAATGATCTCAAATTTTATTTTTGCAAATTGGGCAGCTTGATGGATGACACTCGCCATCAGTGTGTGGACCAACCTTTTTGCCCATTTCGGGAACCCATCTGTTCGGGGCTCCGCGCGACAACGCAGCTGCATGGTTGACCTCGTCTCGTGGTTACTGCTGCTCTTTCCTTTTGGAACGGGCGCTAGACCTCGTTTAATGGGGCGCTTTGTGCAGCTCTTCAGGGCACGACGACTGTTTCCCCAACTCTGTCTGTCTGCCGCAGCGACGACACATTCGTTATGAGCGTTTAGATGCAAATGATGGCCATCTGTGCAAGCGGGAAGGGTGCCATAAAGGGTTGAGTTCGCCGGAAACATTTGTTGCGCTTGTCGTTGGCGCAAATCGTATATTACGAAAGTTTTGTAATGGACTTCTGGGAAATGTCGCAGGAAATGGAGGCATGCTTCCCATTGTGTACACAGATAGTTGCATACATGTGTTAATCTTAGTTCGTATATGGTTAAGTACAGAAGTAAAGGAAAGAACAAGTGGACAGATCCTGCAATAGATCCTGTGGTTCTTGGAACGTTATTCACATGGTCAATATCTGAAGACTAGCCGACGATTCCCGTATGCATAATTAGACTCCTAAATTAGACTTCCGAACTCTGTGATCCTTCCAATTGAGCCTTATCGCATGCGAGATCAAAATTGTGCCTTAAATTATATGGAAGCGCCTTTCATTCTGAACAATCTTCTTAAAACTTTCATCTCTTATTAGACGTTCTTAGTTCCTGGTTCAAAGTCGCACCGAGTCGTATGTGGATAAACTTCCGCGTGTGCGTGTTGCCTGCTGATGAGACACATGCGAACTCTTTTAACAAAAATGTCTCACCTTGCTCAACCGCTTCTTGAATCTCATGAAAATAATTAGCAGCGGCAAATATGTTTTTAAATTAATTTGAATGTGCCCAATTCAGAGCGCAGACCAATTGTTGTCAATTTTATGTGCGCTTCTCTGTACATTTTTTCAACAAAAGGTAAATTTGCACATGTTTGTCTATTGATCATACTCTCTCCGAAGCCCGTGACTAACGAAACTCATTAGGGCTTTCTGTACGTGGCACGAAATCGGCTTAAAACCTCTCTTTGCAATGAGATGAGACTGGAGTATTAGATATTTGTGTGGTATATTTTTTGTTCGACTAACAAAGCTATTTGTGGAAAGGGAATGAAATTGAATTTTCGGACATAAAACCGATGGTTGTTGTCGACAGAGGCGGATGAGTAGAATATTCCGCACACATTAAGTGTCCCTTCCTAATGCACCATTAACTGGGTCATAGATCGCACCTGCATGTGGCCAAATCCGCGGGTTAATTGCGCAACACCAAACGCTGAAGGCACTCATCCCCCAAGTGGACATGGTGGCACACGCGACCCTTCTATTTCCCCTTTGAAAATTAAACCGGCCAGCAATCAACGATGCCATTTAATCAAACGCTAAAGGTGTCATTAACATCGACGGTCGACGACATCGACACGACTGCTGCTCGAATGTGCCTAAATATGTATAATCTCAAATTTTTGCGATGCTTCGCATGATTAGAGACGACGACACCGACGTCCATGAAAGATGAACAACGGCGGCTACGCTAATTAATCAAAACCCCATTTCGGTGACGCAACAATGGTCCAAGCCGTCGTCTCCAAGAAGTGATCTGACCTTTTCTTTGTTTTTTTTTCGACCGAACGCACTCCAGGGAGTCCAACATAGACGACTCACGCTTGCGTCGAGAACCGATTTTCTCCCTTCCGAATACCGTTTCGCCCGCATGGTTGCCTAGAAATTAGCTCATATTATGCGTCTTCTCGGCCATATACCACAGTCGACTGGCATGGGAACTGTGCGGAACGACGTTCTTCGGAACGACTCATGCTCGAGTTCACAGAGCCGATAGATCTATATTAATGGGTTTGGCCGGTGTTCTCTCTCTCTTCGCCTCTTCTGCTCTTGGTTTTTTCCGTTGGCTCATTCTGCAGTGGCCCCCGGCTTGCAGCCGACAGAAATGAGTCGTGCCCCGAGTGTCCCTCCATTTCCGATGGCCAAATTGGAAAGGATTCCCGGCGCTGTCGCATTCGGGTGCGGCACGCGCGCGCGTCAAGCTTTTGGCCAGCACTCTTCGCCTCCTGTCCCCGCCTTCGGCACCAAGCCCCGCGCGCGCCCTCCATGTCCTATTGCTCAGTTCGCATGCGTCCCAGCCACAAGCCAGCGGTGATCAGTCCTCGTGTGGCCTTGTGCTGCCCTGTTCCCTATCGTCACACCATCCCTTCCCTTTAGTCTTAATTTTGTAGTTGCCTTATTAGTCCTTGCGCCCACTGACGTTAACGATTCTCGCAAAAGTGGACGACGAACTGAATAGTTGTGTGCCACAGGCCCTTTGTCACTTGGCACAGGATGCATTGGCCAAAATGCCGCTTTGACTGAAGACGATTTTTGCGAAAATTTTTTCAATGCTGCACTCCCGGCACCGATCAATAGCCAAAAGCGCCAAAAGAGGGCCTGGCCATTGGAACTCCTTCCACCAGACGGGATGCTCGCGCGAGCGCAATCGCCGGACGTCGGTATGCGCGCATGAACGCAAGATGCCGATATTTGCAACTCTGTCGGTCCATGTATGATGCCCTCAAGCGGCAGCATAGGCAGCTCCGCCGTCGTCCGAAAGGCTGATCCGCGGCGACATCCCGACGTTTTCGTCTCTTTCTGCGCGCGACACTCGAGTTAGTTAATCCGACGTCCGCGCACGTCCGGAAGTAGCCGTCTCGTTGTTTGTCCCGGCGTGCCGAAGAACGGACAGAGTCGGCGACGGAGACGGTGGCGCCCGCTACCGCAGATGGTAGCGGCGCCATCTCGGACACCTGGTTCTCTCTTCTTGAGGCGCCGCCTGTCGCCGCGCGCCCCTTCACCACCTCCGCCGCAATCAAAAAATCATCGATCCCGGATAATCTGGACAGTAGCGCTTGATCGGAGACGCGCACGCGTGCAAGCTCCTTGGCCTCGCGACCCGACCGCGCCCTCCTTTCTTGGCAATGTCAGGCCAGCTGTGACATCAGCTGTTCATACAGCTCTACTCCGCCCCGCTCTATTTCGGGCTTCCCTAGTCGGGTCTAAGACATTCTGCATGGACTATTGTACCGGGTTGGGTACCTCTGCTTTGCTGCTCCGAGTGGTGAAACCTCTGGCTCGTGCCTTTCGCCTTCACCGGTGACTTTGGTGATATGTTCTAACTAAGGCACGCGGTGAATGCCAAAGGCATGGTGACCAGCTCCGACTGTGTACTGTAAGAAAAGACTGAAGATAATCAATGTTATACTGTATATCCCTCACTTGACACTCACTGTATCTTTGAATGATTTAGGGAACCTCGGCGTGGTACAGGAACTGCTCGACAGAGGCGCTGATGTTCACACGAGGAACAGCTACGAAGAAACTGCGTTGGACGTTGCAGTCCGTGGAGGACATGTGGATGTCGTCCAAGCCCTCATTGACGAAAAAGCGCCACTGGAACCTCCTCAGAACAAGTATGAGTTTCTCGCTATTTCCTAGGTGCCCGTTAGGTTTGACCCGGTCAGTGGGAAATTTGCTGACAGATTTCACGCAACCCGATTTCTTAAAACCATAGAAACTGATTATATTTACTTGAGTGGACTGTTTCCACGGGATTGTTATTATGCGGTTCCCGGAAACAGCTAACTTAGCCACGGCAAAAGTTAACACTATCAATAACGCTATTAATTATTATGAATTACAGTGAATACAACTGTTCAAAACTAAGGTAGTTAATCTTCTATTAAGAATTTGACAGAAGTAAATCGGTTACCGAAAACTGTGCATAGCTTTTAATAAATAGTATTATTACGGGACCTTTTAGAAAAATAAGATCATACCTTAAGCCGAGTTAAACCCAAAATCTTTAGAAGCGACAAATTCTGTTTGATTTGCAAAAATGCGGTTAAAAAAAATAATAATTTACTCACGTTTCAACACCAAGAAAAATGTATTGTACGAATGTGGGCCATCATAGCCAGATTTCGAAAGCATTGATCTCATTTTTCGAGTGCTGTTTTGCTGACAAATCTTCTTGACTGGCCTATTTTTCCACTGCTTCCGGTTTCCGGTATATGACTGTTGCTAACATCACTAATCCTCAGAAAGGATATGGTTAGAGTACTAACAGTCCATAATACATGAATGATAACACGCCGTTCAGTGTTACCACTGCCCTCCACATTGCTGCAAAAGAAGGCCATGACGAGCTCATCGAGCTGCTGCTCAGTCAGGAACTAACTATTGATAAAGTCAACGAGAAAGGAGAGACATGCCTGGACATAGCAATCGCCAAAAACAACAGGTTTATTTCTTTGTATACCTTATGTGTATTTGAAATTTAGCCGTGCCGTGAAAACCATATTACAGTCGCCTGCCTGGCGAAATGTACTGCGCGTGTGTTCCGGCGGGAGAAACAGTAAAATGCGCTCTACACCGATGTGTAAATTGATCAAGGAGATGCCGGACATGGCTAAGATTGTTTTTGACAAATGCATGACGTAGGCCTAAAGCTGAGAGCTTGCCAAAAACAACCGTACTTTGCAGCCCGACGATGGATAAAGAAGGAAAAATAAACGGCATGGAGATGGACTACGAGTTCATTAACGACAGCTATGTTATGCAAGCTACTTGTGACAGTGAGAATTGCAAAATGACGGAAAAGTATCCATACGAGGATGACGGAAAACTGAAGAAAGACGCAGTTCTAAATAACAAAAATTACGATAACGTCATCAAAACGCATCCACTCCAAATTATGGTCAAGTCGGAGAGGATAGATCTGCTTAAGCACAAACTCGTTGCGAGCCTCATTCGACACAAGTGGAACACATACGCCCGATACGTATACTACACAGCACTGTTTTTCTACATTGTGTTCTTGTCTTCATTCACTATTTATGTCTCCAACACGTTGGCACCGTTTAACGCTATGGAACAGAATTCGACTTGGACCATAACGGGAAGTTTCGACGAAAAGGAATGTGCACATTTGTCGGCGAGGAGGTCGTGGTACTTGGATGTCTTCAGGGATCTTACCATGTTCTTGGCCATATGCCAGATATTCAAAGAGGTATAGTCACAGGCAAAAACATTGTCACTCGGCCCTTATCGTGGCGGGACCACTATAAAGTTCAACCCCTGACCAAAATATTCGCTTTTTTGTGCAAATTCGCAATTTTTAGACGTTTTGAGGCGTAATTTAAAAACTATGTTTTGCTAAAATAAAGAAAACGATTAGCCACATCGAATGGTTCCACGTTTTCTGGCGCCGATAACGTCTTTGAAAAGTTATAACGCAAAAATAGTTGTTCACGTAGCTCAAACCATTCCAGCCATTTGTGTTTAGGCATATCAACTGTTCAACCGCATGTGGCGATATTTCAACATAGAAAACTGCTTTGAAGTGTGTCTCTACGTCGGTTCCTTCCTCGTCTGCTGGGATGTTACTCCATGCAACCAGCTCACAGGAATTCGTCTGGTGAGACTTGACATACACGTTTCCCTGACACACACGACCCTTTCAGCAATGGCAATGGATGTTGGCTGGTGTTATGATATTCTGCGCGTGGATTAATCTAATACTGCTCATCCGGAAGATTCCGCGGTTTGGAATTTACGTCGTAATGGTTGTAAACACCATTAAGACGTTCTACCGTTTCTCGTTGATCTTCGCATTATTCATCATTGCCTTTTCGAGCGGATTCTTTGTTATACTACAGAATAAGGTAACGCTTTCTGACACGTTTATAAGAAGGAGAAGGACACAATGCAAACGAGCAAGCATATCATTTGGCTACTTTTCAACCAAACTTGCAAGGAAACGTACTTCCGAACTTTTGTATCAGTTTGAGTTCCTTTTTTGACGCAAGAAACATACAGGCCACTTAAAATGTCATTTCAACAAATTTGAGAACTACCGCAAGTATATTGTTATTTTCAGCCGGAATTCTCAAGCTATCTGCCCAGCTTCGTTAAGACCACTGTGATGATGATAGGTGAATTTGAGTACACATCCATATTTTACGAGGAACAAGAGGGTGTCCACGAGTCACACTTGTTCGGACGGCCAATTGCTCACGTCATCTTTATGGTCTTCATGGTGGTTATGAACGTTATTCTTATGAACTTGCTGGTAAGCATTAGATCTGCGTAACATTTACCACTGCGAGTCTTCGGTATAGGTTGGTTTGGCCGTCGACGACATTAAAGGTGTATTAGAAAGAGCCGAGTTGATGAGACTCCGGATGCAGGTGCAAACTATCGTCGACATCGAAAGAGCTTTGCCTGACTGGGTCCGCCGACGAACTCACCGAGGAAAGGAAGCTTTGTACACAAACAGCAAGAAGCCGGCCTTCAATAACAGTTTTGTGCTGAATTGTTGGAGGTACATGGGGTACAGTAGGGCTGAGATAGAAGAACTTCAAGAGGAGGAGTACGACGAGTACGGCGAGAAGACCGATGTGGTGAGTGACAGGAAAGGGTCGAACTTTGCTAATGAACATTGAAGGTCATTCTCAATCAAAATCGGAACATGCGCGCCCTCGAAAGTATCTGGAAGAGTGTGAGGGAGATGTCCGATGCGATGGGTCAAGCTCACGAGCGAATGAATAAACTACAAGATAAGACAGACAGAATAGAGAACCTGCTAACCAAGTTACTTGAAGACAAGGAAGGCTGTCATCGTGTGAAATCCTTGCAAGATTTGAGGGAACAGTCTTAGCAGCTATTAATGATCTCGTAAAAGAGAGCTTCAACTCGCCTTACACCGTTTTTTCTGTTAAGCACAATATTTCTAGTGATAGCTATAATAAACTATTCCACAACTTCACTAAACAAGGACAAGGATAGTGTTGTAATAGCGATACAAGAAGACTATAGCTGTTATGTGCCTTACATGGTGAACGAACTCATTCAACACATTAAACCTCCAGCACCAATGTAGAATAATTATTACAATTCCTGAAAATTTTCATAATTTCCGAATCTTCGAATTTCCAACGAAGCCAAGCTCCTGGCCCGTGTACTATTTACAAAAAGGCAAGGTGACCTAAAACTCCAAACTATTTTATGAGCCCTGGTCGTCATCACCATGATAAATCAAACAGAGGGAGCAGAAAAAAGTAAGCCGCTGAAACAATCCGATGATAACCGTTAAAGGCCACCAGGTGATGATGGACGACGTGCTTAATTCGTGCTGTCGACAAACGGAAGTTCCTCCGAAACACTGGAAAACAGCTCGCGGTCGGATACCAACAAAAAGCGAGCCGAAGGACAGTCGTTTATCGTCGACAAATCAGAAGCGCACGAGCGGCGACGAGTCCGAGTTTTTCTTGAGTGACACTTCTGCTCACGCGTGAGGGTCGATCGGCGCGATTGCGCGTGCGCGAGCTCTGAGCGGGTTGTATTTCCACTGATCGTAATTTGTCACCGTCTGATGGCAATTGATCACGCAGAGGAGGCTGTGGTGCGGGCTCTTAAATAGAGGAGCAACGAGATGAACGATGCAGATATGAATGTCGATGACTTATGGAAGGAAGATGGAGATGGGTAGACGAGGAGAGGTGTTTTCAATTGGCGAACATACTGTCCATCGCTTGTACGCGTGCGCCTTCCCGTGTTAGTACTGTACTTTGTAGCTTTTGTGTAGCGAGGGGCACATACACGTTTCGTGTGATAACAATGGACTGAGCAAAAGCAAGTAAAATATTTAAATGTCATTAATTATACAGTAAGTAGATATCATTCTCTGTTGGTCGACTAAGACACCTCTCGTTTGAGTATCTATTTTAGAAGTACCTTTTGCAAACCTATCCAAAATTTATCACCGGTAGGTCTGGTATGGTGTCGTTGGTATGCCATTCTAAAAAAATTTAACACTGCACCAAGTATGCTAAAATAAAAGTGGTCCTTTATATTTTCGTAATACAGGTTTTTTTTTTAAATCTCGAGAGTTTTTTCATATTTTTCTACTGTGATCAAACAGCATTTCACACATAAGTCGCGGGTAATTGAATCAATTATAATTTGTTTAGTCGTTTACACATACGGTATATGCTTATAGTTACAAACATAGTTATAAGGAAGGCGTGTAGGGAAAAGGAGGGGAAATTTCAGAAAATAAATATGAGGCCATTTGTTTAATTTGCAAGTATGTTTCTTCCAGAAATTTAACAAACAAAGAGAACTGTGGGATACAACGGTATCGTTTCATAGATATTCAAATTTTCATGACAAAATGTGGCGTCAAGAGCTCTGTTTTCGACCATCCCGCCATCCCGTAAACAGAATGGATAACATTTTTTATGCGTTGCTTCAATTCATCATTACGCTATGCTTCCATTAACAGCACTAAAAACTCCGCATTGAAAAATACATTATACAGTTCCCAAATTTAATGAAAGAAGCTTTAACAATTGCAAAGTTTTTTCTGCGTTTTGCATTAATTTGCATTAATGCATTAACACTTTTGTAAGTTTTTTTTGTCATGTATAGTAAATGTTCAAATTTTGTTAAATTCCAAATGTGCAAAGTTTAACTTAATTTTCCAACAATATACAAATTTGTGCGGTTATTTATTGGTAATGCGTTATTCGAAATAATACAGTTTGTACACTACCGTAGCACAAGAATAGTCATCGAAAAGGAGGTCGCTCAAAAAAAGACCCATGATTACGGTAGTCGGGGCTAAATGCGGTTGAACATTGGCGCGAGCGGTTCGTGTAGCTCGAATTGTAACGACCGCGGGCGATCGCAGCGTTCAAAAACTCGCTCTGGAACACCCATGTCGACAATTGAAGTTCATCTGATTGATGAAGACTAATGCGGTTCATGTAAAACGGCTAATTTGAAAAATTGCAAGCGCTGCGCGCAGCGGTGTTCTGTAATTTGTTATTGTCTCGCGCGCTCCTGTCAGGATGCAGACCGACTGTGGGCTGTCAGACGAGATTTTCGGTGATGATCATTGAGAGTTCCTAAATGCGAAAGGTCGAAAAAACGATCGCGCGCACAAAAAAAACGAATTAAGTGAGTTGGTAAAGTGGAGGGTACGGTGGGCGAGCGAGTCTGCCGCGTCAAAAGTCATGTTTTACGCTTGCGCGCGCTCGGTCGGACAGCAAACGGTCGTTAGCATATCGGCGACATCAATCTAGCGTCCGAAGCATGCCGCCGCTCGTCGACAGCTCCAGCTACCGTACTCTCACTGTCCACTACAGACACTCAAAATTGGAACTTAATGAAACACACACTTCTTGTCATGATGGCCGTTTGCCCATTCGATGACGATGCATCGCTGACGAGTACCTGATTTGAGTCGGGTTACGGAAAATTGGAAAATTCGGGGGTGTTGATGTGACTACGAGCGCTTGCGTTGTTTTCCAACGGTTCGCTGGCTTATTGACTGTCGGAGCTGAAAGGAGCGGCGCGGATCGGAACTATTATGAATAATTAAAAAGGATCTTTAAATAATTATGAACGCGTGGAGATCTGGTTGCCCAAAAGTTCCCCCTTTCCTATATTAGCATTATTATACTTCCTCTGTGCAAATGTGTACGAGCACAATTTAGCTGATCATAGATCAGAAGTTTATTTATGGTGATCTTGGCCCTTTTTGGATAGTGCTTAGTTATTTCAG
Organism: Steinernema glaseri; assembly: GCA_000757755.1. Taxonomy (NCBI): domain Eukaryota; kingdom Metazoa; phylum Nematoda; class Chromadorea; order Rhabditida; family Steinernematidae; genus Steinernema; species Steinernema glaseri. The sequence continues at coordinate 28,789 of KN169308.1, forward strand.
GAAGATTTTCGTTAAACAATTATCTCACACAGTCAACGTGTACAATATGCCTTTCACGGGTTGCATTTTGGTTGGGAAAAGTGGGTTATTGGTGCAAATATTTTTAGATCTTTGCTTTGATTTTTTTTTATCATTGCATCTATGATGTGATAACCATGGAACTTTTTATTGTAGCCATATCTTTACAGCTGGTACAAAAGGTTTCCTAACAAATGTATCCTTACGTTAGTAGGAAGTTTACAGACTTGTGCAGATGTGGCCATAGGATAAATTCTGCCAAGAATCTGTCATCACGTATCCATTTTTAGATACTGTATCCGTCTGATAATAATTATAAACGAAGATCGAGTAAAAACTGGGCAAAATATGAGAATTTTTAAATTTCTACAGTGCTCTATCTCAAGAATTCTTTTCTCCCATGTGGAAGCCTATGTCAAATACAGTTTTGCGTATGGCAAAGCCCTTCACTACCATACCCTGCACGACATCTTTTCATCAACTTGCTTGTTACAGTTTGTAGTAACAACTTTGCTTGGCTCTAGGTTATCTGTAGGTCCTAGAAGGCTCTGTCTATCTTTACTTCTCCTCAATTTGCCACCGGTTCAACGGTTGGTACTTGATGCCTAGCGTTCATAGAGCTCCTACCCACGACCCGCAAATTATCAGGCATTAACTGGCGAACAGTTTTTTGTGACAAAAAAGGAATTAGCGCGGAAATGCACGGCGACAAGTCGAGCGCGTGTCCGTTGAGTGTGCTGAGAGAACGTCGCCACCGAAGGACACTAATTGAAACGGTACTCGATTCCGTCAAGTCCGTCTTCGCGAATTGTGGCGACAGACGACCGCCGCTGCTGTGGTTCCACTGCTCTTTAGAACTCTAACCCGGAGCTTCTCTTCGCTCACTTCTGAACTTCTGCCTATCGCTTGTTGACTCGTGGCGTTGTTCCGCGCGACCGACAGAGGGCGGCTCGCGACGGCGGCACTTACTCGGCACGCGTCAAACGCGCCCGGGTGGTCCATCGGCGCCACCTACTCCGCATCAATCCCTCTTCCACGGGACGTTCATCTGTCCTTGTCACTACGGTAGGGCATCTGATCAGACGCACCGCCGGCCACCGTGAGCGTCCCGCGGCTTGTGCAGCCGGTTCTCCTGTATTCGTCCGTGCTCCGCTTGTCCTTGCTTATCATCCACCGAGGTTTCCCTCATTCCAGACGACTTGTGGTTCTCAGATGAGTTTGAAGCTCTCGGATGGTTCTTCTCAGAGAAAGGTTAGTTAAACCAGTTAAAAAGGATATTAGCCTCGTTCCACATTTTTCCGGACTTTGGAGCATGTTTTCATGCCAAAACCACGCATGGCTCAGGATTCACGTCAGTCGTGCAAGGCGTTCCCAGCTTACTACGCATTGATTTAAGACGATATAAAATAAGCTCAATTTTCCTTGTTCCAAACCTTGATACAAACATATTCTTGCTCAGATTTTACGAAAAGTTTGGTTTTAGTTACGAAATCACAATCTGTGGCCGACACGAGGAAGAGTCGAAATATTTGTTGCTTAGGCCAAATCCCTTAACGGCACATATTCAGTTTTATGCCATGTAAGTGGTAGTAGCAATTATAATGAACTCTTTCCTTTTTTGCTTAAAGCAAAAGCTACGTTGGGGTTTCACTGTGCTCATAAAGTCAACGTTCTAGCGTAGAAGTAGTTTCCTTGTTGGTTTTGAAGCGGTTAATAAATAAAGTAGGTAATTTTGTATTTTCTGAGAATTTAGATTTTCTATAGAACTTCTAGGCTTTCAAAGTTTCCCTCCAAAGTTCTTTAATCTGGCTAGAATGAAATGGTACAGTATTCCGTCAGGCATCGCCAATTTTTTGGAACTTTTACTCATTTTCCTGTATAATTTCTCACCAGACTCCAATATTTGCTAAAATAGTGCAAATCTACTTAACATCCTGCAGAGAGAGACCTGTTGCTTTGCACTTGCGAATTAACACATTTCTTTAGCTAGACCCGACCGTTTTCTTGCAATTTGTCTAATCAGAGACGATTAGCGCAAAAAACGCGCGTCCCCTTGCACTTTTTCATCGTTGCCCTTTTTAGGCGAACAAGCCCCTCATGGAGAAACGGCGCCGCGCACGGATTAACCGCTGCCTGAACGAGTTGAAACAGATCATCATGGAGAAGTCGCGCGAACAGGTACGACTTATCAAATTAGTCGCCTTGATTGAGTGCACTTTCCGTTTGCAGACGGCGGCCAGCCACACGAAGTGGGAAAAAGCTGACATTCTCGAGATGACGCTGGCATACATCAAGTCGCTTCAAGAGATGACGATCTCAGGTAGGCGCGAAAAAAAGCTCTTTCGCGATGCAAAAATTGAAAGCAGTCCTTTGTGTGTCATTGAGATGAGGACGCTGTTTGCGCAGGCTCGTCTCCGGCCCCGCGAGTTTGATAGGTTACCCGAGAGCCGAACGGAGACAACCGGTTGAATGCCTTTGGTGCCAGGCTTCCGGTGGCCGCTGCCTAGATGAATCAGCAGCGATGTTGGGGGAGTAAGTCAACATGGCGCAGAATTGTCCGCTTGGGTGCTAAGTCAAGTCAACTGGTGCGAGAGGGTAAAGGTTAGCCCGACGTAAGACTGTTTGTTTGTCATGAGAAGAGCTATTTTTTCAATTTTTCAACCGAGTTTTGAACCTGAACAAAACATTTGTATTTCCTTTAGGCAAAGATACGGTTCCTTGGAAAGGGCAAATCGTAGGAGATGGGACAGATGGACATCAGGGATCAGAGTTTCAAAGATTTAGTACCTCGTCCTCGGTTACCGCCCCGTTTTTCGATAATAAGGAACTAAATTAAAGAAGATAAAAATGTCCTACTCCTACCTATAAAATGCTAAAAGAACAATACGTTTACATTATTTTATAATTATATTCGTTTAATTATATT
>KN169334.1:0-13139 GCA_000757755.1 Steinernema glaseri
CCCTTTTAAGAATCTGTAACTGACATGTGACAGGGAACTTCTGTTCATCAGAAGAGTTTACGAGTACTTTGCGAATCTTGCTGTCAAAGGGCGTCATAGCCATAATGTATAATATTTCACTGAAAAACACCCATTCAAAACTCGACATTTCCACGATGCAAATGTGTTTCATTCACACATGTCGTTCAATCTCTGATCAGCCACTTTGCACCATTCCAATCTGCAATAAGTGTTCCAGGAACCCAGTATTAAATCGCCTGTATCTCTCAGTGGGGCACGTCTATCCAAGAGAATCTTTTCACGGGGCCTTCAAATTAGCTGACGCATCCTGTGCACCAAGCATCTCAGCGCCAATCGCCCTGTAAATGCGATAAGCAATATGGTGAAATGAGCCCCAATTTGGTTCGAAGACCCATACTAAATCGGTTGTATCTCTCATGGTGGCACGTGAATCCCAGTGCATCTTTGTCTACGGCCTTCTGATAGTGTTACGCATCCACCGCACCAAACAGCTCATTGCCATGCGCCCTATACTGTGATAATAAAAATGATGGAAAATGCCCCAATTTGGTTCGAAGACCCCATATTGAATCGCTTGTATCTCTCATGTATCTCCCAAAGCACCAAACAGCTCACCGCCAATCGCCGTTAGAAGATCTCAAAAGTTGGATAAAAATTGGATTTTTTTAACTCGGAATGTCCCTCCTTCTAAGTGGGTACCACCGTTGGGCCACTAATAAAGAAATAGTTGTAATGTCTAAAGGTGCTTATGTCAACTCATAATGTTTGTTTATTTGTTAAATAAAAATGGCTTGAATGGACCGCCATACTCTATGCATCAACCCAACAGATACAGTATCTAGGACTAACAAGGTAGTCTTTCGATTGTAGATTCGATATATTCGATTGTTGTTTTTCTGAAAACTGAAAACGACTGAAAACGATTGTTGTTTTAAAACGACGTTAAGGGCTACCGGATTTGTAGTCTGTTAATTGCTCCAGATCATAAACTGTCACTGGTGGTTTATGCAAAATGGTCACCGCTAAGTTCATCGACATAATCTGCGAACCGTGAATGTTTCAGCATTTCATTATTCATTGAGTTCCATAGTTTGTCCTACTCTTTTGAATGCATTTTTTATTACTAAAAGCAATTCACTCCTTCATTTAATAGATATATACTCTAGCATCACGTATAGCATCGGATCGCTGTCCTAGAATCGGAATTTCGCCGGGACTGAAATTAAATTTGCTGTCTTTTCGCACATTTAGATATCGTGCTCTACCTTACGGCCAACGCATGCACAATATATATGTAGGGATAAAAGCGAAACGAAGTTCTTAAATCATTCTGCCGTAAATTGAAGTGCGTACCGTTTTAAATTTTGTCATCATTTGTTGCCCGTTTCACCGAGCTGCCGATCGTTGTTCTCTGCTCTTTGAAAACTACGGGCGTCAACGTATTGTGGCTACATTATTTCTAACTACACATAAACGCCAGGAACGAAAACTTTCACTGTTGCCTATATTTATAAATAAGCCGTCATGTCATCAATGATTACATCATTATAGTGCAAACAAGTCTCTGTTCTTCCGATAAAGTGAGTATAAAGGTACACTCCTTCACGGCTTATGGTGCAAAACAGAGCTAGCTATGTATTTTCCTTACACGTTTTGCTTATAAGTGGTGCAATCATTAGTTATCATTCTAGGACATAATAGGTTCTTTCTAACCACTCTGGAAATGTGTTGTTGAACACAGATGACGTCCACGTGCCTCCTAAAATTCCTTCGCACTACTAGTTTACCTATGATTAGCCATGACATGCCTGCCGTCCCATTCAATCCGTTGTTTTGCTTTAGATCGAGCTGATTGCGATGGAATATGACCGTTCTCGCGAAGGTGATGAATTCAAAGCCGCTTTTAATGGGAACGGTAAGCGACGTGGTGTAAACTGTTTCAAATGAATTCTTGTATTCACTCTGGCATGCGTCCAAACAGCATTGCACTTTCGGAACATTTTTCCTCTGTTTAGAGCAAATATTTTCGACGGAGCTTAGCAATCTTATTGCAAAATAAACGAACACGTAATCCTGCAATGCCACTGAATCACTTGGTGAAAAGTAGTGACCCTCAAATACACTCCAAATTCTGCTTTACATTAAATGCAAACGCCAGTTCGGAAGAAAGTTCCATTAAAACTTCATTAGATCCTACCTTTGAAACAGCAAATAAGCAGTGGGGAAGCAGCAATACTTTGAGTCTGTGATGTAATGCATAGAGTTGTTTTCAAATTTATTCTGCCGGAAATAGTGATTGTTTAAAATATTTTATCATGTACTTACGCATCTATGTTATCCATCGCGTTCCAGGGGACCTGCAAGCCCTCTGAACAAAACACAGATAAGAACTGCATGTATGAGATTTGTCATTCAGCCCAAGTAGAGATAGGCTATTGTTTTTATGCCAGTAAGGTATGAAAACAACAGTTTTGAAGCGAAGAAGGACAAATTATCGGGCAATATTAAAAGTACAGTTGGAGTAGAAATACACATTTCCTTATTATTATCAAAGATTTGTTTTGCATAAATCCGATTTAGAGACTCTGACCAGATTTGACAATGGCGCGTGTTCCCGTGTGGGACCGGAGAATAATGATCCAGAACCGAAGGTTTGCTGTATTTCTCCTTAAAATGTACTAGCCCCCATGGGTTTAGGGCTTCAAACAGATATTCAAAAAATGGCCGAAAGCGACGTTTTGCATCATTGTAAATGAGTTTTGCGAACGCTTCTCCTACTACGGGATGCGTGGTAAGGATACAGTGATGTTATACGTCGTTGTCGCTATTGATACATTTGCTCAGCTGTGCTAACTCTGTACCTTATTAACATCTTACGCTTCAATAACGACAACGCTACTGTACTGTACCATGCGTTTACCGTTGTTTCCTATAGTTCCCCCCTTATCGGGTCTGTCATCGCAGATGGTTACATTGGAAAATTCTGGTGAGTTGAATGTGACAGCATGGACATACAGTAATTTTTTTCCAGGACTATTTTTACTGTGTCGTTGGTATACGCCGCAGGAAATATCGTTCTCGCCGTAGCATCCACTTTCGATAAAACAAGTCCCCTGCACCCATGGATGGATCTCGCAGGTCTCTTCATCATTGGTCTCGGGACAGGGGGAATCAAGCCCTGTGTCTCATCCTTTGGAGCAGATCAGTTTCCTGCACATTACGTGACCATGATTTCCATGTTTTTCTCTGTATTTTATTTCACAATCAATGCCGGCTCTACCATCTCCATGTTCATCACTCCAGAATTCAGGAGTAAGTCTCGCCGCAAGGAGATATAAAGCACATAATTTAGCCACACCGTGCATGGACCATGACAGTTGCTACCCTCTCGCTTTTGGTGTCCCTGCTGCACTTATGGTTCTGGCTACCGGTCAGTGGTTTGGTTTTTAGATGCAATTATTGTTGTTTATTTAGTCATCTTCATGCTGGGTTCGTTCTGGTACAAAAAAGTGCCCCCAAAGGAGAACATTATTGCCAGAGTCTTCAAAGCGATTTTCGTATGTGACCGGTAAAAGCCTTAATTGACCTTAATGTTTAGAAAGCTGTCTATAACAGAATCACACAAGCCTCTATAAGACGGGCTCACTGGATGGATCACTATTTAGACGGACACAGATGCGCGACTGACCCGAAGTGCTTGGCACTAGCCGTTAAGGGAAAACGTGTTGGACAACAATGCGCTCAACAGCAATTTGCGGAAGACTGCAAATCTCTCGTCCGCGTGATCGTCATGATGCTTCCGGTGCCCATGTTCTGGGCTCTCTTTGACCAACAAGTGCGATGACTTCCCTTCTTTTATCAGCTGTAATTTAGGGATCTCGCTGGGTCATTCAGGCGATAGCGATGGACGGCGAAATCTGGAGCGGATTCAACTTGCTTCCCGACCAGATGGGTGTGCTCAACGCAATACTCATTTTGTTGTTCATTCCACTCTTCCAAGCATTCATTTATCCTGCTTTTGAGAAATGCGGAATTCGCACAACGTATGCTGGTTTGGAAGACTTTTTCAACTGATTTTCTTTCAGACCTCTTAGGAGAATGATTGTCGGCGGACTACTGGCTGCCTTATCTTTTACTGTTTGCGGACTTGTGCAGCTCAGAGTCAATGTACGTAATTTTACTGCAGGATTGCATATTAGATCGGGTATAGGTTAGAATCAATTGACAAGGAATAGAAGCGCCGATACCGGTCCTTCTATGTATCTAAGCAGAGCACTTATTGTCAGTCGATTTTTAGCAAACCCTTGCGGACATCCCTGCCGATAACGATGCTGTCGTTTCGGTCATCAATGTCTTTGGCAACTGTAATGTTAGTGTATCCGCTAATGGAGTCAGCAAATTCATTCCCGCCAATCAGGTTAGCTTCTCGGTGATCGCTCGTGTTCTACCCTCTTTTGCAGTCACTGGTTGACGACAAAGTTGTAAATTTTCATCAATTGTACCACTTTAACGTTGAAACCAGCAAATCTGTGACTTTTGAACTGACCTATTCTGGAAACGGATGTTTTGGGTACGACAATTCCCCACTGTCGTTCCCTCTCAACATTAGCGGTGGGAACACCTACTATGTAGCCACGACGCCGCAGGGCATTTTCTCTGGGATATCAAGCCTGGACAAACCAACGGAGGGAGAAGGAGAGTCAAGTGTTAGGTATGTGGCATAAAAATTGCATTGCTTAAACTTTTGGTTCAGTTTGAACTTCCTTCTTCCGTGCTCTTCTCTTCCCAAAAATGTGACATGGGACCACGGATGCACTACAACGAGTAGTCCACAGCTGGTTTCTTACTCCAGTCGCATAGCAGCCTGTGAATTTTCTGATACGCCTTATTGTGACCCACGAAATCGGTAGGACATTTTAAAAGACCGGTAAAGATCTCAACATTTCAGAAAATACTATGTGTGGACAGGAGAGAAAGCTTCGCATCCTTCTCTGTTTCAACGTAACGGGTATGTCTCGACAGCTACCTCCTACGACCCCGAGGACATCAAGCCTGGACTGTGAGTTTTTTACTGCTATATACGGGTGATTAAAATACATGAATAAGTCAATATCTCAACAGAAAATACATAGATTTTCGGGTAGGCTTAACTATGAAATATGAGAGACAACCGCTCAAATTCCATCCCCCTTATTGCAGATACCAGCTATTCTACGTCCGATACCTGCGAAAAGAAGGAGACAGAACTCCGAGCAAAGATGAGATAGAAGTGTATCATATTGAAGGTGTGATTTTAAACGTGCCTGGGCAAGGAGGTGTCTACACACTGACAATATCGCAAAACGGAACTGCTGAATCTACTGTAGGTGTAGCCGACACACCGAACTTCATCAGTATTCTAGAGCAATGTGTTCAACCTACATGTTGTTGTACCGAAGAACCACGTCAGCATTCTGTGGCAAGTACCTCAATATGTCATCATCACCGCCGCAGAGATTCTCTTCTCCATCACGGGTCTCGAGTTCAGTTATGGGCAAGCGGCTCCGTCGCTGAAGTCCGTTGTCTCAGCCTTTTGGCTGCTAACTGTAGCTTTCGGAGACTTGATTATTATCATCATTGATAAGGCCGTGAGGATCGAAGACCTGGTAAAAATCAGCTGTCTTCATCGGGACTTGATCTTTTACAGGCGATAATAATGTTCGTTTTTGCGGGAGCCATGGTTGTAGTCATCACCGTATTTATCTTCATGAGCATTTTCTACTACGACTATGTCGACTATTCGACCGCAAAGAAAGATGATGACCACAACGCATACAATGGGGACATGCTGACAGCCAATCATGACGACGACAATGACTCTTTTGCAAAACCATGGTAGCAGTGTGACCTGCCCAATGTTGTTTACAGAAGGCATTAAATTAACCTGTAATTGATAAACCCGTTAAAATAAATGTGATGCAAAAATAGTGCAAAGAAGACCGTCCACGGAATATGCTAAATAGTCCAAAACAAGGCACCGAAGATTCATGAAGAACAATGCGGAAATTCTTATGTAGCCGTTTGACCATAACGGTTTGACTAACATACACCTCATCTTTCTTTAGTGTCAAAATGTCTCTTCTTGAAATGCATTTTTAACAATGAATTTGATACTTTGGCAGCATTAATTTGTCTCCTGTACAAAAATGGATTTAAATCCAATAAAAGTAGGTAAATGTTGATATGTACAGAGTGAACGGTTGCGGAAGAAGCTGACTTGAAGGAGAGACTATTAAATAGTGGTCATGACGTAGATACCGCTTTCTCGAGTGCTGCTCGTGCTTCTGAATGTGATGCAATAGTAGAAGTCCTTACATAAGTTTATGGCTTTTTTCGGTATTTACAATCGTCTTTTAACAGCTTTTTAACAGCCCTACGATAAAGCTCCATGGCGAACATCAATCTCAGCAAGAAGTAAATGCATATTTTTTATGTAAGTGGGTTTGACCACCACAGAACGCTGCTTTGTTCTCTCTTTATTCTCCCGTACATGCGGACCATGCTACTGGAGCACTGAACAGTTAGAGAACTGCTATCAATAAGGAACTGAGCACTCATACAGCAGGTCCTCCCTCTCCTAGTTCTTATTGTTGCAAAAAATTAATTTGTTGCTCAGAAAATGAAAAGGACATTTATGGCCCATTTAATCAGCTGGTGTCACCGCTATCAGACTGATGCACCTACTTCCTGTCAGTTTTGTACCTAATCACTGCTCGTAATTGTCCACTCCGGCTTGCTCTATGGCCCCCTTGTTCGCGTTAACCGGTGATGGAATTATGATCGAGAGTGAAACTGTTCACATTATGACGGTTTTAGTGTACTCACCTGAGGACCTACTCTGTTTCATGAAAAACTACGTGTTTCATTAAATTAGTTCTGCCATGATATTTGCATTTAAGGCGCTATGACTTTTCAGTAACAGACATTTCAGTAACAGACTTTTCAGTAACATGTAACATGTCGCTCCACCGCATTTAAATTTTCACAAAAATCCGGAATATTGTTGCGCTTTTTTTGCAGTCGCACTTGACTTGTGCTGCCTTGTAGTAATCAGGGAAACAATGTCGAGTATGTTGTTTACGCAAAAGGAAACAATGATGTATGCTCTGTACACATTCATGATATCGTAGTCGGTGTACCATAGGCAAAACAGTGCCGCGCCTGATAGTACGTTGTTTGTGTCGCGTTATTGCGAGTACGCCTGTCTAATGCTTATCTCAATTACTACTGCAGATTCCGAGCGATGGGTAAAAACGAAGCTGATGGCGGTTACAGCATATCCAAATCCGACAACAGTAAGTGCAATGGGAAAGACGTTGAAATGATTAGTTGCATAAAACAGTGAATAAAATGATCCTCAACTATTTTTTTTGCTAAGCAGTGCTTGACAAAATTATAGAAGAAATAGTCGAACAAGGGATTATAGCACTTAATGTGTCAAATATCGGTGGACCTAGCAAGCAGCAGTGATAAGGGCAGAGACGTTCCTGCACCCAAAATGTCGACAATTCACGTGAATGCAGTATAGTACACACGTGAAGGAGCAGCCGACAAAAGGAAATCTGGCACTGCTGTTTTTTGGGTGCTGCTGTTTTATTGCCATACTAGCACTGAAATTTAGAATTTTCAGATTCGTTAGTGAGCTTCGACGAACTCGGACTCCGAAATGCGCGACCGGAAGATCTTGATCCAGAACCAACAGTGCGTCCACTTTTCTTGCAAAAAAAAACAAGTGGTTTAGGAGTTCATGGAGCGTCTCAGGCGATGGCCTAAGTCCACCTTCTGCATAGTCGGAAATGAGTTCTGCGAGAGATTCTCATACTTGGGCATGCGATGTAAGTGCACCCTCGAAAAATAGATACCATATGATTGTAGCGGTTCTAACACTGTACCTCATCAACATTCTACAGTTCAGTAACGACAATGCTACGATTCTCTACCACGCATTTACCGTCTTTGCATTCAGCTCTCCACTGTTGGGTTCCATTATTGCGGACGGATATATCGGAAAGTTCTGGTAAGGACTACATCAACGAAAAAAATAAGACTAGAACGTAGGACCATATTTTCCCTGTCCATCATCTACGCCTGCGGAAATGTTGTGCTGGCCGTAGCTTCCACGTTCGACAAAGACAGTCATTTCCATCCTTGGCTAGACCTTGCCGGTCTTCTCGTTATCGCAATGGGAACTGGAGGCATCAAGCCTTGTGTCTCGTCCTTCGGAGCCGACCAATTTCCTTCACACTACGTTGTTATGATCTCCATTTTCTTCTCTGTCTTCTACTTCACAATCAATGCGGGTTCAATGATCTCAATGTTCGTCACTCCCTTCTTTCGGAGTGAGTCTTGAAGCGATATTCAGTCTCATTCCGTATCTTTTAGCGGTTCCTTGCATGAACCACGACAGCTGCTATCCTTTAGCCTTCGGCATTCCTGCAGTTCTCATGGTTGTTTCTACAAGTAAGTCGCAAACTCATATTCGATGCTTGGATGTAGATCATTTAAGTTATATTTGTACTCGGATCGTTCTTTTACAAGAAGGTGCCTCCGAAGGACAACGTCATTGCCCGGGTCTTCAAAGCAGTCTGCGTATGTGCCCACGGGAGAATCTATTCTTAGTCTATCTTAAAATTCAGAAGGCGGTTTACAATAGGATAACAAAAAGAAGTGTGCGACGAGAGCACTGGTTGGATCATTACCTGGACGGACACAAGTGTGACAGCGACCCGCAGTGCATAGCTCTGGCTGTCAAAGGCAAGCGTATAGGAGAAAAATGCGCCCAACAGCAGTTCGCCGATGACATAAAGTCTCTGGTTCGCGTCACCGTTATGATGCTTCCTGTCCCCATGTTTTGGGCACTCTACGACCAGCAAGTGGGCCAGACCTTCCCCGCCTGGTTTTTTATGCAGTGTTTAAGGGCTCACGCTGGTTGATCCAAGCAGTCGCCATGAATTCAGAAATTTGGCCGGGATACAGTCTTCTTCCCGATCAGATGGGCGTCTTGAATGCTATTCTCATTCTTCTGTTCATCCCACTTTTCCAGGCCTTTGTGTACCCCGCGGTGGAGAAATGCGGTATACGCACGACGTAAATTTATTTATTAGATAGCAAGAGCATTAGCCTGTTTGATTTTAGACCTTTAAGGAGGATGGTACTGGGAGGCTTACTTGCAGCAGTAGCGTTTTCCGTCTGCGGATTCGTCCAGCTCAAAGTCAACGTAAGTAACCAGCTCTGATCCACACTAATGCTGCCGTTGTTTTTTCGTCGTGCAATCGACAATTTATTTAACTACAATTACCATTTTTTTAGCAAACGCTTCCCGACATTCCCGCGGACAACATGGGCTTTGTTTCCGTCATCAACACCTTCAAAAATTGCAACATTCATGTGACTGCTGACGGAACTGATAAGTATATATTGGCGAACCAGGTTTGGTTAATCTCGAGTGTGCTAACAACAAGTGTGTTTCAGTCATTGGTTGATGATAAGGTTCGAGAACTGCAGCAACTGTATCATTTTAACGTAGGAGACCACAAAGCAATCAATTTTAACTTTACCTACGCTGGTAGCGAATGTTTCGATTACGATAAGGCCCCTTTTTCCGTACCCTTGGACATTAAGGGAGGAAAGACATACTTTGTCGCAGCAACGCCTCAAGGAATTTTCTCCGGGACGTCGAGCATAGAGAAGCCTCAAGAAGGAGCAGGTGAATCGAGTGTGAGGTATCTCCTGTAGATGAAAATGGTCTCTAAAAAGGGTGAGTATTACAGTCTCAACCTGTTGCTTCCATGCTCCTCGCTGCCCACCAATGTAACTTGGGATCACGGATGCAAGAACACTGCCAGCCCAAAGCTGAGTTCCTATTCCAGCCGCATCGCTGCTTGCGAATTCTCGGAAAAACCCCACTGTGATCCACGAAACAAGTCTGCTTACGGTGCTTATTTAGTGGTCACCGAACATTTTAGAAAATACTACGTATGGAAGGAAAAGGACGCTTCACTTTCCAGGTTACATTCAGATGGAACCGATATAGCTAATGGAACAGCATACGCCCACAAAGATATTAGACCGGGAGTGTAAGTTTGCAATTCTAGATTACCTGTACCTACGCACATTTTTATAAACTCTTTTGCAAACACTGTACATACAGGCGCTGTTGCAGATACCAGCTATTCTATGTTCGTTATTTGAAACCTGACGGCGACCGTACACCGAGCGAAAATGACTTGGAATTCTACCCTATCGATGATGTGATTCTTGACGTCCGAGGGCAAGGAGGCGTCTACACCTTAACCGTTGCGACAAACGGAGTCTATAATGTGAAGGTACATTCTTCACGTGATATCCTGATCATGAACGTCACTTAAGGAGAATATATTCAACTTACACGCCGTTGTGCCGAAGAACCACGTCAGCATTCTGTGGCAAGTCCCTCAGTACGTCATTATTACAGCTGCCGAAATTCTCTTCTCCATCACGGGCCTAGAGTTTAGCTACAGCCAAGCGGCTCCATCCCTGAAATCCGTCGTGACAGCCATTTGGTGGTTTACGGTTGCCTTCGGTGATTTGGTTATTATCATCATCGACAAGATCGTCAGAATAGAAGATTTGGTAAAGGGAGCGTCACATACCTTGCCAATCAAAGACACTTTAGGCCATTATAATGTTTGTCTTCGCTGCGGCAATGGTGGTTGTTATCGGCGTTTTTATTTTGATGAGTATATTCTACTACGAATATGTGGACTACTCGAAAAAGCAAGATGATAGAAGTCCCGTGGAAGGAAACGATAACTTGTCTTATGAATACGACGATGAGGATTGTTCAACGAAGTTGTAAAGTTGTTTTTCATTTTTCCAGTTGTGTTTATATTCGCTATATTTGCGTAGCAGGCTACAGCAGGGTAAAGATGTAACAGGGCAAAAATTCCGAGCCTCAGACGAACCGCTCCAAGTAGCGTATAAGTTAACGCCTTGGTTTGCTTAGCGCATTTCGGTCAGATCTTCATTTATTTGTACGAAACACAGGGTTGAAAATTTGACAAATACGATGATGTCCTGAAAAATGTAAAGCTATAAGGTAATATTGGTGTAATGTAATGTTGTGTCGGTGGTGAGCGGTCGGGTTGTCTCGCTGCTGTCTGAGTTAACGGTCGACCTCCGTTCTCGATGATTGCCCCGGTTGATTCAAGAAATAAAATTCAATAAATAAAAAAACAAAGGAACTAATAAGACTATGTGTTCCAAAAAGAGCGTATATTGCTAAATTCCAGCACTGCTCTGTCTTTCCTTGATAACAGTTAAATTTAGGCTGGACTCCATTTGTTTCAGACATCAAGTGTCCATTTCTTTAGACCAGTAAACACCATGTCTCTTGCCGACTATTTTAGGACATTATCCTTGTCTAATGTCGTTCGACCAAGACATATGTATTTTGCAACACAAGCTCCCAGTTCGGAAACCCCTAGAGACTAAATCTGCGCGTGAACGAAATTGTAGGAGATTATTGGCCTACGGACTCCAGCGTTTGTTCTTGAATGCGTAAGCGCAATGTTCTCCATGTGTACTCAGAAATGTAGCGCGTTGCGTGGGTTCATAAATAGCAATGTGGGCAGTCTCATACATTTCCACACGCCATTCTCGAATGTAACGCAAAAGAATGTCTGAACCAATTCTACAAATCTGCTTCCTGCCAGTCGGTAAGTATTTAAGTAGAAAGGCACCTGTTTAGCACTTTTTTACTACTAGATACCAGACCCGGGCGCCCATGCCTCTCTTTCGCTTTCTTCCTAATCGAGCTTCTTTCGGAAATCCACGACAAACAAAGCGTGTGTAAACAAGATTTCCGATTTCACTACTCTGTCATTGTGTAATTGTATCCGTCCCTTTTTTCGTCCAGCGTCTGTTTGGGTGTTGCTCTAGCACATTATTTTTGGTGGTAACTTGGCCATGCGGACGTAACGGAAACGCCCGCTTGCTAAACATAGCTGCATTGTCTTGATGTGTCCAAACAGAAAGGAAAAATACTTATGATGGTATCTGAATTTTTATAATTTCAGATACCATCGTTCTGTATGTTCTGATGATGTGGCATCCGATGGCAAAAACATTTTCGTGCGTCCAAATTCAATCTGAAGAGTTCAAAGGAAAATAAAAGAATTACTCTGGATGTAACAAAGTTGTTCGTAGGCGAAAACGCCGGACGACTTTTACCACTAGTGATGAAAATCCCAAAGTGATCGGAACTACACCCACAAATCATGTCACAAATCACTTGCCAGTGAAATATGCATTGCTTGGACTGCAGACGAACAGTAATGGAGATCAAACCTCAATGGCGAATGCGTTATGAAGGGCAGCTGTGTAGTGTTTTAGCGGATCTTGGATGACGTATTCATTTGTTGAAAAATTCAATAAAGAATGTCGGTAATCCAAGTAAGAAAATAACTATACCTAAAATAAAAATCTCCTAAGTTTGCATTACAGTGCCATCAAAAGAATGTTGTATTGTGTCTAATAAGCAAGAAGACAGCTTAAGGGGACTTTGCTCATGACCGACTCACAACATTGAACCTTTATGGACATCTGCAGATCATAATTGGCGGCAGTCGTCGACGTGTCTAAATATAGTCATCGGCCTTTCGCCACCGTCGCTCTTCACTTTGTTTACAATGTTCCCTGAGCGCGAGTCAGTGTCGCTGCAAATTGCGGTCACTTCTGGCTGCAACGCGCATTTCTAATTCATGCGCTTGCATAGGAAATTGCCAAATCTGCAGTTGATAAACGGCTCTACTGACTTGTTTATCCGCCTCTTGTTATGCGCACCACACCAGTACTACGGTATTCTCCAGTTCCACTAGTATGCCTTTAAAAGGAATCCTTTCGGCGTATCCGACATTGACCGGTAATTATATTGCGCTTACGCAATCCTGTGGGACATTGTGTCGTCAGACCCTCTCAAAGTAACCTTGTTTTGTGCTCGCCATTTTGTTGTTCTTGTTTTTCGCTTTTTTATTCTAGATTGTCCCCACATTTAAACACATTTGTGAAAATTGAGAGAGCGTAAAGTAGTCTGTGAAAAG
>KN169334.1:31838-47272 GCA_000757755.1 Steinernema glaseri
ATATTGGTTTGCTGAGTTGTAAATAAGTAATCACTCTATAAAAGCACATGCTCACCACGACATGTGCTTTCACGAAGTGATACATATCACCTAGGCCAACGGAGTAGTGCGAAAAACGGAGCGATCGTTAGGGGTGCGCACGCGAGGAAAAACACTGGTGATGAAGGCACGTAGAAAGCGCTCATGTAATAATAGGTCAATTAAAATGCAAATTGCTGTACAGGAGAAGCGTCACCGTGCATCCTGGCACCGGCTCTCCCATACCGAAAAAGATGCTAGCAGCCTATGCGTGCACTTTTTCCTAATGCGGTCACCGAGCTAAAATTAAATCATCGCGACGATAGGCTCCACAAGGAGGGGCCAAAAGGAAGAAGGTACGTGAATGATGTTTGCCTTCGGCACGCTGGAAGAGCTGAATTCTGATTCTGCTGATTTTATGATCCTCGGGGGAACGTCGATATTGAAATTCCTTGAAGCAATATCGAAC
This sequence comes from Steinernema glaseri, assembly GCA_000757755.1. Classification (NCBI taxonomy): domain Eukaryota; kingdom Metazoa; phylum Nematoda; class Chromadorea; order Rhabditida; family Steinernematidae; genus Steinernema; species Steinernema glaseri. The sequence continues at coordinate 32,326 of KN169334.1, forward strand.
TAACGCCGCGCGTACTAACAAAGAAGGAGACGACGAAGGAACCGTTTGTAAACAATAGCAACCCTCCTGGGATTTCCGGCGAGTGCCCAAATTAAGGATCAATTTAGCCTCGGAGGGATCGTGGTCATACATGCTCTGTATTGGCTAGAAACAAAAACTTAGAAGCTCGCAGTTTGTACGTACAGGTCATATCTTTTCATATCTATATGCTATCTACCGTCTTCAACGCGGAAAAACAAACAGATAGAAATGATGTTGAAGGCACCCGCAGATTTTGGACGCAGTGGATGACCAAAGGAAAGTAGTGATATAGTAAGAAAGGACTTCTCAAATTCCGTCGTTCGCCGTCTGTGGCAAGATTCAAATGAAAGCTGTGTTGTCGTAACAAGTACGACCCTACCCCCGTTCACATGTGTCTCGCTTGAACACAAGGGAGCAACAGAAGAATGATACTTCCGACTTCCTATGTTTACACTTATACAGGGCAGCAACCGGTGCAAGCTGGTACAAATATCATACGTTATACCATTCCTCCCCACCCCAGCTCCTCAACTGCTTCTTCTTCCGATTGTTTTGAACAAATCTATGTAGTACCACTCTCCTTAACTGAGAGCAATACCCATATAGTAAGCGTGTAGAAGCGGAGTAAATGGTTTGAGATTTTAGGTGTGGTTGACGTCATATGTAAGCTTATCTTAGAGTTGATGACGGTTTCCACCTGGATTCAGGTATTCTTCCAAATAAATCTAGTTTATATGGTCTACCAAATAAATAAATAAATCTAGGTCTGGTTCAGATCAGTATGGAGCGGCCGAAGGAAGATTAATCATTACGTCCGAGGAGACAAACTTAAAAACACTGGAATTTCCTAATTTGTGGTAAGAACGTGGCTACCTGTTTACTTCGAAGTGACACATTTATTCTCATCAAATACATTGCTTACACCGTGTTCAACTTTTAGATGTGTTACTCAAAACGGTTACATCATGTTTACAACAGGCGAGACGATGGCAGGAGCCATTCGTTCTCGCCGCTGGCATGGATCTTCTCCAGAATCTTCTGCCATCCAATGACCGACTCCCAAACCGCAACATTCTGCGCCATCTGGTTGATCGGACCGTCCGCCTTGGCCTTCGGGTCCTTCATCAACCACTGAGACATGTCTCCGTTGTTCCATGAGCTTTCCTTGTTCGCATTTCCAACTGTCGGATACCAAACACGCTTCTGAATAGTACGCATGCTTCTGCGCTTCAATGTGATGTGCGAACCTGCTTAGTTGGCACCTCGCATGGATCCTCAGAAGTTGTCTGCTTGACGACCATGTGTTTGAAGCTAGGACTGTTTTCCGAAGACATTTCGCTCGAAGACTCTTTAGCATTCAGGAGCCACTCCGAATCATCAGACCTCTGAATTCCCTTGATGACGTTGCCAAAATCGTATTCTATCTTCTCGCTAAATATTACCGTCTAACATATGCTCTGCTGAGTGCGCGGCAAAACTGGTTCACGGACCAGTCTAGTCAAGAACTAACCTGCTGGGCTCATCGTTCGCACAAGCAAGCCGACGTTTCTTCGAGTTCGCCGGCTCGTCCTTCATATCATCTGTCTTCATGTTACAATCATCGGTCTAGAAGTGAACGTAGAAGAGGCAAGACAAATGACAGAAACATACCGAACGATGTGATTTCAGACCAAAGCGCTGCTGGTTGTCTTTGTCACTGCTCCACCCGTGTTCCTTTGGTCGTGAGAGGAAGGATTCGATCGTGGGCGTCTCGATAACAGGATCCTGTTTTAACCAGAAATCAATAGGACGACTGTTCAGCTAAAAAGGAGTGGACAGTGAAAAAAGTGGCCACTCCTCCCTCACCTCGCTAAAGTGGCTTGAGAAGACGCCACACTCGGTGTCGGGCTTGGGAAGGATTTCGATCGACGAACCCATCGAAACGGTCCGGTTCTAAAAAGCAAAGTTCAAGTACGCAACTGATTGATGAAACTATACCCTGATAACTTCAAAGTCATCGTACAGTTCGGGAGTCTTCAAATGGAGGTTTCCGAGCCACTGGCGCAGGTGATCAGCGCTGAACGCGTTGCTGTTCTTGTTGGCGTTGGCAGGGATTCGGGTGTGAGTCATAGTCATGACGGACTTGTGGGCGAGTGTGTCACCGTCATCATATTCCTCGATGTCGTTAGGGAGGCTCTCCATGATGCGATACTGATGATCGAGCTTGATCCTGCCAAAGTCGGTGATCGTCTTGCGCAGAGCCGAGTGATCAGCTTCGAACGTAACCTGGGGTGTCTCGCGGGCACTCAAGTCAATGGTGTTCAATCTGAAGTGATCGTTGCTCTAGCTGATTCAAAACTATCGTAGTGCAGCAATGAATGGCGAGTTGTTGTTTTGCTTAGGTCAAAACCAGTGCAAGTCCAAAAGTCACAATTTACTGTCCGCTGACACGCGAGGGACATTTGGTCTGCAGCATTGTGGCACAAGACAAATAGTACAAGCGGCTCGATCGTTAATCGCATTTGAAAAAAAATATAGAACAACACGTAATGTTTCCCTCACGCTTTGCCCTTTTACCGAGACAGCCAAAAACATCGATCCAACAGTGAAATATGAAATTTACCTGAAGAGCATCTCCTGCATGTTGATGCCGTCGCTTTTGTTGGTGCGCATGACACACTCAAGAGCCTGCTGGCATCCACCTGAAACACAGAGGTTGATAAGGATGATAAGGACCGAGACAGGGGATTTACCGATAGCGACATTCAGCTGTTCTTGTTGTTCGGACAGTTTGCGTTCCTTCTGCAGAACGATCGACTCCAGCTCGTTGATGAGCTCCTGCTCCCGGTTACGGATGCAAGCGAGGTACTGACTGATGGAGCTGCCAATATCCTTTCGCACCTGATCTGAGTTCGCACGCAGCTGGGCGCGAATTGAAGAGAGGCGGGCCGAAGTGTTCTCCATCATGGTTAGCTTCTGCCGAAGCCCATGTTCGAGCGAAGCCTTCGTTGGCGAGTGCGCGCAGAACGACATAATGCTGAAAGGTGAAGAAAAACGAGATGTGGTCATCTTTATAACGCGGACGGCATCGCGAGTAGCCGGTGGGAGGTGTAGGGAAGATAAGAAATTGGCGCTGGTCAGTTCGCTCGTGGAGTAGTTCAAAAAACAAAGCTCAACGGCGCGCTGTGAGCGACGCGCACGTCGTTCGTCGAGATCGTGGAGCCCTGTGGGACACGGGGATCACAAGTTCAGTCTGCGGCGCCTTTCGAACGCTCCGATCGGTCGACGCGAAACAGCTGCTCGCTGGGCTGGCTCCTTTCCAAACGCGTCTATACGTATGTGCCCGGACCGCACACACGCATGAGCTAAGGCTGACTATCAGTACAGACGAACCAACTGCAGCCGCCGCGGAGAGCAGAGGCGACGACGCGCCGTCGCAGACGGCGACAACCCGCGCCTCTGATCTGCCCAAAGCAGAAAGCGATGTCTTCTCTTCTCAAAGTACATGATCCTAAGAGTGCTTCACGTCCATCAAAAAATCAATGTCGCTTCCGCACGCGCCGATCAGACCGTTCGGTCTGGCGTTCTTGTCATAAAATAACGCGTTTTAATGGTTGCACTCACCGTGAAAACATCAGTGCAAATTCTTGCTTTTACGCCTTCCCTCGGCCCGATGCCCAAATCGGTCGATTTTATAGTTTTAGACGCCTTCTGTTTACAGGGATGGCCAAAGAGCAGAAAAACATTGAGCCACTTTATGATTTTACGGATTCATTGTGGCCTCGTGAGGCTGGAAAGTACATTGCGTCAAGAGCAAAATATGTGAAGATCCAGCAAACCGGCGTTGAGAAAGTTGCCAAAATGGTATAAGGACTGGCTGATCAAGTATCCAATCCATCTTGCAGATCTACGACGAGTTGAAAACGGATGCACTCGGGAGCAGCAACTTTAAAGCTAGCACTGTTCATCCCAACGGATCGGAACGAGAATGTATAGACTGGTATTTTTGCCTACTTTACACTTTTAAATCAGCGCTCTTGTAGGATCTTTACAATGGACACTATTAACTTCTCGTTCTGGACAAACCCGAATCCAGGTCGCCCTGAGCCTAAATTTGAAGTCACTTGGAACGGAAAGCGGGAAACGGGCTATAACGCAGCAGCTGCATGTATTAACCGAGCTCTTAGCAAAGGCATTCCTATTACTTCCGCTGAGTTTATGCGCGACGTCACGGTCGATCAGATTAAAGAAATTTTTAAGTCCGACAACGGAACCAGCATCCCTCTTCCTGAACTTAGAGCAGCAGTACTCAACGATGCTGGGCGAGTGCTTATTGAGGTAAGTGATTACTTTCCGTGTTCGTCCGTAAATCGTCCATGATCAGCAGTTATCTTTGAGAGTTCATTTGGTTGTTCATCTCCCATGGATTTATGTATCAAAAATCACCTTTTTAAACGCGCCACGTCATTAACTGTGACTATAGTTCATATGTCAATCTTAATCTATTTCGATGCAAACTACAAATTGAAAAACGAACGCTATGACGACCGATCACCTTATCAACTTGTGCCTGTCTTCTCTGACACGCACTTGACTTCATAACAGCTTAAAGTGTTTACTTATACAATCGATGAAACATTTTAGAGGTTTGACGGATCGTTCTACAACTGCATCAAAGAATGCAACCGAAGCGCTCTCAAACTGGTCAACATCATTCTGAACAATTTTAAAAGCTTTCGCGATGTTTCAAAGTATGACGAGAAGACAGGTTGGTTCACAATTTCCGAAAATTTCAAGACCTTAAAGACGTGATATACTTCTAGATCAGAAATTTACCGTTGATTGATTTAGTAGCACCAAAATGTTTGTTATTTTTGTGACACCATAGAAGTTGCTCAATTATCAAACCTAATGAAAAGCGACGTGAACATATAATTCATGTAATTTTTGCACTCTCAAACAAAGCGCTTACTACCATCACTGATCTCTTCGTTTCTTTCAGTACTGTTCATCAAGAGAGCACAAATCCTTGTCGCAGATACCTATCAATGTTTGAGCTCCAAGTACGAGCCAGCCAATTTCAACGACATGGACCAGCTGACCATGTTTGCCGATTATCGTGTCCCTCAGGTTTTGTGCTACTTCAACGCTCTCGAGTACGTGAAAGAGCTGAAGGACTTCTTGTGGACTTACGAAGTTATGGAATTGGGACACGCATATGAAGCCGAAATACGAGGAATGTCAATCTACTGCTGTGATGTAAATCGTCTCTTTTGGGTCTAGTTTAAACAAACCATTGTAGAGAATTGTCGAGGAGATCAAAGCTCTCCGTACTGCCGAAGACGAAGCCAAAGGGCTGCAGCAGATCACTGCCACCGATGTGGACTTCTACTTGTGGTGTCTTCGCCGCAAGGATCCAGAGCCTGTTGAGAAAGCGGTTCCATTCCATCTCGTGCGTTGTATCTACTACTGAGAGTCTGCTTATGTTTAGTTGGCTCACGCTGTGACTTGTATTGCCATGTTCGGGTGATCATTTGGCCATCTGTGATAAATAGCCTATTTACCGGTTACGATAATGGTTTCGTTCGAAAGCTAAGCACAAACAACAGCAAGAGAACAACCACCTTTTTATACCTTGTTTATGGGCTGGATATGTATGCACTGTGCTAACATACCAAAGTATGCCAAATGCTTCTGTTTTGAATAGACCGCTATCGGGGGTAGCGTTTTGTAAATTTTAAGAAGTTCAGTATAAATGAAGTTAATCAATTTTACAGAGAGCAGAGAGTAATTTATAACGTTAAACAAAGTGAGATGCCGCAAATAAAGTAATTCGCATATAAGTGAAAGTAAGTAAACCACCAATTAGCTGAGATTTCACATTGGTACATGGTCACTTTCTATTCAACAGGTTATTATACCATGGTAGTGGATGTCATCAATTACAAATGGATATATTAATTTTCAATTTCCCATGTTGTTGGTTTTTGGGTTTTTCATACAGCACCACCATTTGAAAATGTTTCATGCTCTTTTGCTTCGAAATTTCGCAACCTCTGGTTATTTGTTTAGTTTTCGTCACACCGCTGACTCCCTTCCATCAAACTAATTGCAAAACTCGTCTGCTGCTAAAAACAGACCTTTCAAAACATAATTGATCCATTAAAAATCCATTTAGCGTCTTCGCTTTCTCCTGTCACGCACCATTTAAAAAGATCACTACTTGCGGAAACGAGCGATATTGTCTGCAAGTAGGAATGACAAAGGAAATGTCAGTCTGTGTTGCGCCATCCGTGCAGATGGTTTGTTTCTGCGACGGCTCCATTTTTGTTTGCACTCTCGTAGAAGCCGGTTTCAGGCGACGCTTATTCTGACACCCTCCTCGTTCGCAACTACTCGTTCACCTAGCGACAATGCAATCCGATTCAACTGCTTCTGATGTGTTAATGCGCCCGGTGAAGTAATCGTCTTCTCGGCTCTCACCGAAAGTGACCCAGAACCTGGCGCTTTTTCCAGTGCCATTTTGTACTGCAAACACTTATCGGCCGATTTTACGACCAACTCTCTCATTTCGACAAGTTTCGTGCTCTCTCGGCCTTCCGCTCACTCTATCTGTTTGCTCAGTGTTCTTTTCCATTTTCCATGAGAACACGCCTTCATAGCCCTCTTGCGCGGTAATAGCCGCCAATTTCGACGTTTCCATATGGTACAATTAATTGGCTTCCACTGACCTCTACTCTCGAACTTGATGTTCTGCGCTCCGCGGACAGTCTCGCTCTTCCGCTGGTATGCATGAGCCGATTACGACTGTTTATGTTCGCTAGTTAGGTCTGTGTGTTCGTGTTATTGATCTATCGTGTTGATAACGAGGCAGATCGGACATATACTTCTTTAGTTTTCAACGGCTCGGCATAACGAAACCGATTTTCGTGAATGTATCATCCTGCGGGTGCACGTCAGAGGGATGTCTCCACTCGGCTCATTCGACCGACACTCCCAAGCGTTGACGTGAGTGCCGTCCTCGAATTGGCAAACAACTGGGACAACAAATGGGAATATGATGGAAGTATCAGCGTACGTTTATTTCCTTCTATCCGCCAGCCCACGTCTCGTCCATTAATTTTTTCTCAAGCATGTTTGTAGGTAAAAATCAACGAACACAATTCTTAACACATGTTCCATGCGTCTGGTTCAGTATTAATGGGAAAACCTTTATCGCCTTTGTAGCTAAATGCAGGTGGTCCAATTGCCTTAGTATTTAGGACTTGGATTGATGCAGATATCCAAATCTTCGACCAAACAAAACAATTAAACGTTATGGTCAATAATTCAGTACTTCTACTATTTGTTGCAGGTGCACGACGAAGGGATAGCTCAGTATCCGCTTACAAACGATCAATCCCATTTAAAATTCTACGCTGCACTAATATTAAACAAACCAAGCCTTCGTTGCCGTCTTGACCCGGAAGAGCCGGAAGATGTGCTTGATGTGAAAGCTGACAACGTATTGACTTTGGTAACAGCATCCATATCCCTCCGTTTATTAAACCGTCAATTACAGATAAATATGTCAACAGTCAATGGCCACGACGTGGAGAGACTTCAGTTCTTAAAAGACATATTATCAAAGAGAGGATATCGTTTCGTTAATTAAGTTCGTTATTAATATAAATACAAATGACATGGATCGCGCTGGTTCAATGTAGTTCCCTGAAACATTAGGCACGTTAGTTCCGCTGTGAGGCGGCATGAACTTACGCAACTTGCAAGCTTCCGTTCGCAAAGACTCTTATCAGGAAATCGGCGTCTTGGTTTGGCTCAAATGAAGATGGAATGACGACCTGTGACCCAGCCGGCGCGCGGAACCTGACGCTTACTTCACGAGAGTTGATGAACGTTCCAGTTTTGGCAAAAGTTTTGTGCGATTCGATGTAATTACGGTCCAGCTTACGGCTTGCATATTTATCTCCTTCATAGACTGCTATTCCCAAAGGAATACTGTCCAAGCCCTGTTTGCGAAGCTCACGGCGATACTTTTGGAGAACAGCAACGATAACGGTCACCATGCCATCGTGGTCCACAGTCTGTTGTGACGGTCTTAGGGCGATGCTATACTGAGGATTGTTGGGGAAGGACTCTAAACGATGAAAGATTTTCGAAATGCGTCATTGCGCGTTTCCATGCTTACCGATATAATTACGACAACCGCCAGCAGTGCCCGAAGATGCGCTCCACTGTCCGTCCAGAGCATAGCTTTCCCAAGCGGGCTGGTTCGAGGCGTCCGGTGTCACTCCCGTCATTTCGTAAATTTCATTCATCACCTCTGCGCCGAGATTGCACACCTCCATACGTTCAAATTCCCGCACGAAATCATCGAACGACATCCTGGAATTTTTAATGTCTCAAATGGGGCAAAAAATGCGTGCCTCACCAGAACTCTCCATCGTGCTCGAAAACAACCTTCATATCGTTTCTCTGCTCCTCCGACAACGAATGCCACTCGCTGGAGCCATCGCTCCAGGGGCCATTCCATTCCTGCTCGTTACCCCACGGATTGCGAATTCGCAGCAAAGCAACCTCGCCATATGGCCCGTGAACAGTATGCACAGCTGTGATACTGTACGCGTGTCCTTTGACGAGCCCGTTGGGTTGCCGAGCTTCTGTTACATTTGGATCGGCCTATAGCGACAGTGTCACATATGTTTTGGGGAGTTGCTTACGTCAATGCTGCATCCAAACATTGATCCCATCTGGAATCCTCGAACCATAGTGGCAAGTAGCTGAGTCTTTGGCATACTGTCCTTCTCATGGAGATCATAATACTCGATTAGCCCGCCCGTGAAATCCTCCAAAGCTTCTGACGTTGCTCCACCCTTTAAAGCTTCATAAGATCCATAGAGCTTGGCGTACGCCTTTTCGATGAGAGCACTCCAGAACTCTTGGTGATCCGCGGAATGCATGTAGATCAGCTGACCATTGCGAGTAGGCAGGCGGTCGTCGATGACAACGTCAACCCATTTTCCGTAGCGCCAGAATTGGAAGTGGAAGATTCCAGCGTAGTTCTCTGTGAAACTTTGGTCCGGAGGGACGACACGGTAGAAGAGTTCATCGCGAAGGGTCAGGTTAGCGACGGCCGCCAAGAGCCAGCAGTCGCCAAGGGCTCCTTGGAGCACATCAAAGCGAGATTGTCCTGAGACGATCAGCTGAGGATCGCGCACTATTTCCTAACACATTATTTAGATATCTCGGCAAACCTGATTAGACTCACTCCTGGGCGGAGCCACTCGATAGGGTATTTGGGTGGCTTACTGAAGTAAATGCTTGAGTCGCTTGCAGGAAACTCAGGATCTTCAAAGAGGGTCTTGTTTTGCAGACATCTATCGCGTTCGGTATAGAAATCTAGTCCGAAAGAGGGAACGCCCGGAGTTGGAGATATGAAGGGAGAAACCTGTAATTCATAGTCCGGTTTTTGTTGTGTTGTGCGCATCCCATACCTTTCTCTTGTATTTTCCGGTAATGATGTTCTCAAGAACCATTTTTCCGATGCTGCCAAGGGAGTTGTTCTTTCCTCCCATTTGGAAAATGACGTTTCCAGCTATGGCCCCAATGATTCTACCGGTTTCAGGATTGATACCGAAAAACTTATGAGCGGCAGAACCGATCAGATTTCCCACAATGTTTTCCATGCCGCCACTGGCCATCATGTTGCTGATTCCTGAAAGTGGTCAGCATTTTCAAGACAATAAATCACTAAAAAAACCTCCTCCACCGGCAGCAATATCCTTAATCTTTCCAAGTAGACCTTCCATGTTACCACCTCCCAGTTCTCCAAGGGCGTCTAAATACATTGAATTAAAAAGGAACATGACCTTCGTCCGCACTTCCAAACATGTCAGACATGTTGAACCCTCGATTAGTTGCATGTTCCTGCCCATCTTCCGCGTAGTTTCGTGACATGGAGCCCTGGTTGAAAAATTCGTTTTCCTAAACACATAATTGACTAAATGGATTCTGATGGTGCTATTACATTTTGGTTGTAGGAGTTATTGTAATCGTACTCGTGATTACCTCCATCGTATTCACCTTCGCCGAAGTCTCCGTATCCCTGAGCTTGATCGCCATAGTCTACGAGGTTATCGACGTCCTCTCCCGCTTCTTCAGCATACTCCTCCTGTGGTTCAACATACGGTTCTGGTTCCTCTACGTCCTCTTCAGCGTAGTCCTCCTCTGGTTCGACGTCCGCTTCCGGTTCAGGCTCTTCGTAGTATTCCTCCTCTACCGGATCTTCTTCATAGCTCTCTTCCGCCGGCTGCTCGTAGTAGTCGCCACCTCCTTCTTCGCCACCGTACTCCTCTTCTCCTCCATACTCATCGTAGTTTTCTTCGTCGGACATTAGGACGACACTCTGAAAACGAGACTAAATTACCGACGTTGATCGCTCATGAAACGACGATAAATCCGTTGTTTGTTTAATTTCCGATAATTCAGGAGACGCAATGAGGACACGGCACTAGATTTATATGGTTGCGAAGACGTTGGAGGGCGCGAAACTGGGACTGTGAATCACTGTGTTTGTATTGATCAGCGAGGAGGTAGCCACAACAGTTTGCGAAATGACCCAATTGTGTTTGGCGACGACATACAGGAAGAATGCGCGCTCCCGCGCCACGCGAACTGTTCAACACGCGAGAGCGCAGAGTCGCGATCGGTAGGTGACACAGAGGCGTTTGCTTCCTCGACCGGTCAGTGACGTGATGTCGACCGAAAAAAAGGATTTCGATTAGCATCTCACGGGATTTATTTAGTAGAAGTTGCATAAGTATCGGCTCGCTGCGATAGGATCGCAGCTGGTTTGCGAAACTCGGAACGGGGTGCATGAGTCACCACGTGTTAGGAAGGCATTTCACAAAGCCTTTCGCATGGGACACTTTTCAAAAGACCTTTTAAACTACGTGTTTTAAGATATTTTTGCCCTAAGTTTCGAAATGTCTGTATTGTGGATTTATAAATATCCAGGAAACTATAAGCAATTCTCTTTATGGACAAGATGGCAGTATTGTAACAGCTCGGAAGAAGTCTGAAAATTGTATGTATTTGTAGCAGCTCTTTGTTTGCGCATTCAAGTTCCAATGTTAAATAACATATGGGAACATTGAAGTTATGTTTTCTGCCGACTCACACAAATTAGTGGTAACATTTTCTATTTATTATGAAATTTATCATGTAAAGCCTGTTTGGTTGTACACAATAAGTCATTTGACGCATGTGAATTAGGAGACAACAGAGGACCTTCTATGACGTTTTTGCTTTACGTTTACCACGCACAAGAACAGCTTTGTAGGGACAAGCAAAATAAGTGCAACTGAAGCGCAGCAAATTAACACTAGAATTCCGGAAATTTGTCATTTTCGTAGGTCCAGCATGGACTATCAAAGGCATAAACGGATATCGCAAAAACCGACAAGATGTCAAGCCTCAGGCGTGAAATATTAACGAACGCAATATTTTCTTCTTCATTCCCCTACAATCCGATTTCCTGCAAAAATTCTCAGTTCCAGTAGATCACTGTCAGTTTACGGAAACCTTAATAGTGTCGCACTCTCAAAGCGTATTTAAATTGGATGTGTTCCGTCAGTGGAGTATCGTCATTGATGGTAAACAATAAATTCAACCATGCGGATGCTTACTTTTTCATGAGGAACCCCCAGTTTGTTCCACTCAAAGGTGATCATACAAATCACACACAATAATTTCTTCCGCTTACATCAAACGTGCATCTCTTGGACTTCCTAGTGTCTCTTGTTTCGTCACATTGGCGAACAACGATAAATACAACGTTTTCTGAGTACTGAACGATGATCCCGTGATAAGACCCTTGTTCACGCACTTGTCACCTGTCGCCGACTCGATCCATTCATTCACTAATCCAAAGTACTAAGTCATGTCGAACCGAACGTGAAACTTTCAGACATTTAGTATCCGGAGATATGAATAAGTGCCGACAATAGAGATGATGTTCAAGTACATTCTGTGCAAGACTGGCCTAATGCCTTCAGACTGCACTTAATTGAAGAAACAATCATGAATGACAGGAGAGAACAACGTATGTCACCGATCAGTAAGTATGTACCATTGATATTGTGCTATTGTGAAAAAAAACTTGGAAAAGTGACCCGAGAGTTATACCCAGTGTGTGGAAAATAGAAATTCTTAGAGACTGGATATGCAGACGTTTGTGTTTTGCTGGTTGTCATCGCTTTTGACGTCGACGTGAGGATTGTGGTTGGGGTGATTGTCCTGATTCTCCACGTGATTACCTTTCAGTAGAGCTGAAATGCCTACGTTCGGTTGTTCATCGTGCTTCTTCATGTGTAATAGGTACCGTTATCAGCTTGCAGCTGAATCTCGTCATTGGTGAACAGACGGCTTCTATGAGAGGCTGCACTGTCGTTCGACTTCACGGACCGTGGTTTTGTAACGCAGCAGGTAAAAAACGGGCTTGTTGCGCCACTTCTGTTGAGGTGGTCGTCTGAGCCCGCAGGAGAAAGAGTCGGTGTTGGCCGAATGCCTCCACATTCGAAGCCGGCTCCATCGTTGTCAACGAATTCACGCTCCTAAATAGCAAGCATTTAATATCGCAGGCGGAACGAATTTGGAAGTTTGCAAATTCCTGTGCCAATATAAATCGGCGAAAGTTGATCGTCCTTCTTCACCTACCGTTGCCCGTTCCAAACATTGCAGCAGGTGATGATGCTGTATTTCGAAGATGTCCTCGTCTTTTAGTGCGTCCAGACTGAGTAGTCCCTGCTCAAAGGCCTGCATTCGCGCCTCGTGTGCTTTTTTCTTGCTGAATAGCGCCTGACCGCTGGCATTCTTCACAATGCGGATCCTGGCCAGTCGTGCTTTCTGCATTTGCGTAACATTAGCTCAAAGATCGCGAAGTGTCACGTTACCTTCTGGGCCTTTCGCTTGTCAGCACGTTGATTTTGATGATAGATCCGCGAAAAGTTGCTGACGATGACCTAAAAAAAGAACGAAAAAAGTTTGGCCCTTTCAGTTTAAACGACTTACAGGAACGGGCAGGGCGATAACCAAGACACCACTCAGAGAGCATATGCCTCCTACTATCTTGCCCATCACTGTCCCAGGTACCATGTCGCCATACCCAAGTGTCGTCATCTTAAAATATCGTTTTGTCTCGGTATGACTGTGCTTCCTTACCGTAACGATCGTATACCAGAAAGCTGATGGGATTGAGGTGAATTTTGTGTTATCTGTCTTCTTCTCTGCGTAGTACATGATCGTCGCAAAAATTATAATCGCCATGGCAAGTGAAAAGACCAGGAAACCGAGTTCCGAGGCACATGACTTCAACGTGTATCCGAGAATCCGCAGTCCCTGCGAATGTCGCGAGAACTTGAATATTCGGAAGACTCGCTGCAAAAAGGAAGCTCGTTACCGTGAGAAACGATCAACACGTGATTAAAGCAAAGTGTTTTCTTTTCGCGGGGCAACAGCTGACGTCGCACTGGAGCAAACCCGACGTCTTTTGTGTCAACCCCAAGCATGCCTGATCTATTTATGCGAGCTAAAATGATTGCGCCGTCTGCCAAAGTGATGGAGTTTTTTTGTTCTTGGCGGTCGTATATTAAGGATTCCCCTTTCTCGGAAAACGAAATTGGACTGCGGCAAAAGTGCTCGTTAAGCTGGCGACCTCACTCGCCACCATCGTCCCATCAGCAGCAATACCCGTTGAACACTATTTCCGAGCAAGAGATTAATGGACAGGAGAGAAACTTACAAAAACTCGCAGGGTAACGAACGCCCCACTGACGTCTTTATTGTCCTGAAGACCGAGGCCGACATAATAAGGCAAAATCGCCACCACATCTATCACACTCATAATTGACCTGAAAATAGTGCTGGCTAGTAACAGGGTCATTGGCGTTTCCTGCAGGACATACCTGAGGAATTTGCAGCGATCTGGCGCCGCAAAAAGACGTAATAAATACTCTATCGTGAATATAATAACACACGCAGTGTCCATTACAAAGAACTGAAATAGCATCCGTTCACGCAAGGAAACGTCATTCCGTTGTGCTTACCTGCCGCTCGTAGAGATCTCCACAGGACAGCGATCGAATCTCCGAGCCTTCTTCGATGTATTTACAGGGAATTGTTTCGATTATGTTACAAAGAACGGAGACTGCGATGAAGAAACCGGTGACGTAGTAGAAGACAAGCGCTATCGAGGAAGTGTGCGGGTTCTCGAAAGCAGCCCACATTTTTTGCTGAAAAGGCAGATTTATTGCCAGAATTTGTGTCATACGAAATAATAAATAATCGTTGCAACAACTTTGTGACGGATATTTATCATGGCACGCTGCGAACCTGATATGATAGATGGTTCATTCTTTCAAAATTCCAGGAATCAAAAGACGGAGCAGGGCGCAAGGTCATGTGGGCGAGGTAATGGTGGCCCAGGCGTCCATAAATCATTAAATTTAGTGGTTCAATTAATTTCTGGGGCACAGGACTTCTGCATCTTGCAATGTGACTGTAATTTAGTTTGGCGCGTGCGTCACTTCTGAAAAACACCACTGCAAAAATCTGCTTGTCTACGAACTTGCTCCCGTTTATTCGACATCAAAACAACATTATTTTTCGGCAATTTCGTCTGCGGAGCAGAACCAAATATTCTGTCGACGAAATGTGTTAGAACATGAAAGAATTTCATTTGGAAAACTGATTATGTTTTTTTTCCTTCACTATCCTGTTAGATACTGGCAATGGGTTTACGTCGTCGATGACAGCCCACAAAATACGTGAAAAGTTAAAATGTGGAAGTTTTCTGTTTTTATGTTTGGAAAGATTAATCTGTTTTCAACGAAAAAGACCGGGAACTGAGCTGCTTGGACGTGTTTGCCTGAGTCTGTCCACAATCACG
>KN169334.1:52261-98166 GCA_000757755.1 Steinernema glaseri
TGTTTAAATAACCGAAGAGCAAATCACAAAAAACACTATTTGTTGCGAGATCAATTAGTTCTTTGTTTTTTCCTATTGTAGGCTGATCGTTAAGGTCTACTCGCAAACAAAAGTGTTTTCATAATAGGTACTGCAGCGGAGCTTCCACATTGCCTGTACTAAAACTGAAGCAGGTGTCCTCTTGGAGCACATACTTCAAACTCGGTTCAAGCAGAACATAATTGAGGACATTTCCCGATGGAATTCACTGTGGAGTGCAAATTTTGGAACAAAGATGAAATTGCGTTTAACAGAAAAATGTCAGTTCTTATCGATTCCTTATTTCGCAGTGGTTTTTTGCAACGGTGGCAAGAGAATTGCCCTTCCTAAGGCGACATTGAGATCGTGCATAATTAATTCCATGAAGATCGTCATTGTTTAAGAGGAATACGAGGTGGAAAATCAAGAGTGACACAACTCATTGGAAATGCAAAAGAAATTCCTTCCCTTTCGATGCTTTGCGCGCATTTAACACACATAATCACATAACGCAAATCGAGGAGAAAATAGCCGCCTCGAAAGCGAAAGGAACCACCTAAAGAAAATCGCGACGCCTTTTTAAAAACAAGGAAGAGGAACCGAATGCAGGTAGACATGTGTTTTCCTGTCACGTTGAGTGTTATTTTTCCAATCTAGCACCTGAGTAATCGCGCGTGCCCTTCAAAGCCAGGAACGAATTGGGACGAGGAAAATAGTGGAATGACGCAGTTCAGAACACATTCGTCGAATATTTAAATAATTTTTCAATGGTTATATTATTGTCACGCTTCGTGTGCGTAAAGCACAGTGAACTTTTTCACGACCAATGTCCTAGGGTGTACACAATTCCATTTATGTTTAAACAAATATTTTTCAAAACAATTTAAATATACTTCTAGGCTCAAGCGTAATAATAGAATTACGCAACGACTCGTGATATGTAAAGTTGAGAGTCAGATACCATGTATCCTGTCTTCTATTATTTACATTACGAGTAAAAGACATTTAATAATTCGTGTTATCCGGAAGAGTTTTCGGATTCCTGGAATCCTGGAGTTCACGCGGTTTTGCACTGGGTACAGATGGATTGCGGGTTTTTTTTCTTTTAATTAGTGAACAAGTACGTTCTTAATTTTATCAATATCACAATCTCAAAAGCGTAATCGAAGTGATCAACGTTTAATCAGAAAGCTACAGGTTTACGTTCGAGTTTTGGGTTCGGATAACTCGAAGCAGGACTGGAAGATCTACTTCAATCTTTTTGGGGAATCTCAAGAAAGGGAAGGATGGAAAGAAAACGACAATGCATTGTTAAGCGAAAATATCGTATATGTAAAAATATGACTTCTGAAAACCCTAGACCATCTCTATTTATGAGTGTAACTACGAATGGACACTTCCGTTAACTGCATGCCCACTAACAATCGCGTGGGATAATCTATGATTTCTCGACGAATCGTAAATTTTAAGCTACAAACCAATGACAGGAGCAACACGAACAGAAAATTCCAGGAAGGAATGAATCTATATGATAGGAATTAGACTATAGGATTGCGTGTAGGTGCTTAATAACCACTGACCAACTGGTCAAGAAATATAATGTTGCTATCCCATTTACGGAAGATACTTGCTGTGCTGTTCAAAGAACAATATCTCGCTTGTTTATAGTAATATAACCCTTTGCAACATAATGCTGTTCCAGATCAACTTTCAAAACAAACCATTGGACATCATTGACCAATGAAACACCATTAAAATACAGTAAATATGCATTTCCGGATAGATTTTTTCTGTAGGTTTTTATCCGTTCACATTAAATGATCTTCCATTAAGAGAGATTAGGGTTGTCGAATCGAATCCACCAAATCGAATATATTCGAGAAATCGTCGAATCGAATTTCTCGATTCAAGGGTCGAGATTTTTCAGAGATTCGACAAACCTAAGAGAGATTAAAGAAAAATGTAAGCTGCACACAACTTTCGCTATTTATACCCTTATAACACATTATCCCACCAAACAATAAAAATCACTTATTTATTTACCAAAGTATGATTTGTTCGGTAATGGCGCACATGATTCAGGTTATGCTGCTTATTCGTAAACGGCGTGAACAAGTGCGGTTGATTTCGGTCTGTACAAATGACGCCCGCAAAAAGCTGGAAGCTCAAAAACACCAACAGTGAAATGGGACAACGGTAAAATGTAGTTATTCATGGATCAATAAGAGATGCAAAGACGCAACATCGAGCTTGTGAGAAAGCGGAATGATTGAAATAATGATAACAAAGGGGATAGCTAGATGTGTGAGATCAACGAGTTACAAGGAATGTTCGCGAGTGATGACTTTTTATTATGTTTGAGAGATGAGTGCGCTGGCTAGGTCTCGGAGCAAGTGAACCGTAGGTGCCTACTCGTCGAAAACAATTTTTTTTAAGAATCAAATGAAATCAAAGATATCAAGGATCGGGTAACTTAAGCTCAATTTTCTCGGCCATGGGCTTTCTGATTTGTGCGTTCTCTTCAGTTCTAGGTAGTACTCAGCAAGCTTTATCGTTTACATCCAGGCCCGCTTGGATTTGGTTCAGATTTGCGATATTTTTAATTTCATTGGAAAATCTCGCTGTTTGCTACCTGAAACAATATGATCCCAATCTTAGCGATCTTGGGCTCAAGCGGTAGACTTCGTCGAGTTATATCTGAATGCAACGAGACCTATCCAGCGCACCCACTTTCGAAAATAATAAAAAGTTATCAGTCGCAAACACTTTTAGTTAGCCGTCGCATTACTGGCCTTTGTACAGTTGTTAGATGTCATGTTATTTTCATTTGTTATTCATTATACATTTGATATATATGATAAAGCGTGACAAGCACAAATATCAATTCATCTTTTTTTACCTCACTTATCTAATGGCGCATTTAAATGTTAATACCAATGATACAGTAAAATACCAGTCGGCCATGCTGAAGGTGATCCAAAAATGCGTGAGTTGCATTATTCTGTTCTCTTTTCCGAGAGGTCAGAGAGAGCGCAGACGAATGGAGAAAATCATACTTGTTGTCGTGTTTGTCTGGTCGTCTGGGCTTTCTCTTTTGGACCAAACAACATACATATGTATATGGGGCGCGGTATGGAGCGCAAGAAACGAAGAACAAAGCTGTGCAATACAAGTGAAGTTACTCAGACAATATAAGCTAAGACAGAGCTAAAACAGAGTTCATGTACAAGACAAATATTTAAAAGCTGCAATATGCGCAATAATTATGGACCCTATGACGATTGCACTCGGAAATAGCTGCTAATTACATTGCATTATAGATACGGATGGTAAAATGAAGTGCTTATTGCATTTTCAGCTCTTTGATCAACTTGCAGATTTGCAAAAAGCATGAGCATATGATGAAGAATAAAAATTATAAGCACTTCGTGCGCACTTCGAACAGGAACAATCCCTATTTAATTTCCTTTATGTGCTGGTGAGACCTTTGTACTTGTAGAGATAGAGACATTTATCATTCAGTTCACTCGAAAAGTCGTGCAAAACAACAAGAGTTGTATTGGAAATGTCGGTCGTTCATCATAACTGAAAATCAGAAATGTGCCCTCGACTTTTTTCAAAAGCGTCAAATTATTCTATTGGGAAAATGAAAAGGGCAAACAAGAAAACAATGTTTTCCTCCGTTGTCAAGACGCTTTCTTACAATGCGGAAAAGATTCAAAAATTTACATCAAATTATCAACGAGTGTAAATGCCAGAAATTAACTTTTCCAGGTGTGATATTGGAATTGATTTGAAACTACGGTCTACTGGGAAATGTCTCGAGGAACTGATTATAGCATACATAGCGATACGTATCCTAACTCAAAATACCTTAGTGATCAAAATTTAAGACATTTAAAGTAACGCTTGTATGCTCTTTGTTTGTAAAACGTTCGGTGCAATTGCGAATCCCACAAGTGCCGAAATTTTTAATTTTCTGCTAAATGCGCTCACGGTGCATAATATTGCCATTTTCCTATTTCTATGCCAATGTCCTAGTTGTTTGTCGTATGTCCCGCATTGGAATCCATATGTCACTTTACTAAAGGACCTTTCAGGTAGGCTATTTTGAGTTTATATACAGCTGTGTTTCGTTACATTCTATACATTCTATTGGTTTTACAACTCAGACCTTACGTATATTCTTACTTTACATCCCCAAAAATTCTTGTTTTAAATATTTAGGTCTTCCCTCCTAAAATGATATACTTAAATCGGCAGTTCGACCTAGGAACTTCGTGCAGCTGATTTTCCAGCCACCCAATCTGTTCCCAATTCCCCCCACTAGTCATATTTTTTTAGAAAACCAGATGTTATGGTAGAGTGTCGTTCTCATGTGTGCGTGATGGTGTTACATTACTCACAACAAGTGTTGTGTCAGCTGTAACCGCTATTGGTAATTATCGCTTTCTCCTCTTTACATATGTATTCATTGAGGCTATCCAATTCGCGTATACGTTAACTCCATAAAGCGCGAATGGGCGGACCCTTCAGTCGCCACTCCTCCTTTATCAGCGCCATCTCTGTACTTTTCCGGCAGTTTGTTAACGTTCGGCATGAACGTTTTTCTGGCTGCTCCGAAATGCCAACTAAGATTTCCTTGCTCAGAAAGTGTGATATAAATATTTAACACGCTGTTTCCGTTCCACTGTCGGTCACATGCCCGACTTGCCCCTGAAGAATTAAATGGAACTAACGTGCTGTGTTGCTTCAGTCGTCGGCGTTTTTTGTTTTTTTTTCTCTCAAAAACGTAATTGGCAGCTAATTTTCTAAAGGCGCATATGGTAGCCTCCCCTGTTGCGCCTCCTTGCGCTCCAAGTTTAACGATTTCCTTGTCCGTCTAATTCGCCATCGAAGTTTATGTCCGGACACACATCCCTTCCGGGCACATCCACTGTGGGGTCACTCTCGGCAAAAGGCCATTTATCATATTATCGGGAAGGGATTAGACAACGAGCCTGGAGTAATGCCGCGTCGATGCAAACTAAAGGCTAAACCCTCGTCCCCCAATCTGGCCCCTGCGGCGCGCACCCCTTCTCGGGTCGCATATCCCTTTCCAGTCTTGTGGACTTTCGGCCGTCGTGTCGGCATCTCGACTGGACCGAGATTTTCTGAAAAAGTCATATCTCTTGACGTGTGCCCGGGGGGCAAACGAATCTGGCGGACGCACTCTGCGCAGGCGCTTCCTCCGTGCTCTTCTGCCGAAGTGATGTTTACCGCGATGGCCCCGAGGGTAAATCGACACATGCACAACCTTTCCGCCACCAAGTTTTGACGTCTTGATGGCGGCCTCTTTTTTGATTGGGACTAGAGACGCTTCCCGCCCAAGAGTGCCCTGGGAAAATATAGTGTTGCTCGGCGACACCAACACTCAATTGCGATCTAAACGCATGAACACTGACGGAGATCGAGCACACCACTCGTGGCCGATTCAACTTTCCGAACTGCGAGGATTGCGTGCGCGCCAGTGTCCGAGTTATGCTCATTTTTATTTGTTTTAGCGACAAGATGCATTTCTGCATCGAACAGCGAAACATGAGCCGTTTCGCGTGCTGCCAGTTCGTTTTGCTCATTAACGACTCCTCCAGGCAAGTCATTTTCATACGGTATCTCGCGTCTGCCCCTTAAGGGGTTCCAAGCATTTCGTCTGGCTATAGTAGCACTGCCTCGTGGTATGTGGAGCATGCCTTTCGTTAAGGTCTTTTTGGGGTGCTTAGCGAACAAAATAGCCACGGCGAACACAAGGAATTGTCTTAGCACAGGCGTTCGAAAACAGCACATTCAAAAACAATTTTCATTCATCTTGCTTTCACGACTGGATGGGTTAATGGTGGGCACTGACCGGTGAGCAGGACAACAAACAGCAGTGAGTGACTTTGAAGACTTGTTCCCGCTTGTTCACGGCACGAAGACCTTACAAATTTTCACTCATTTTCCAGCCAGTCAATCAGAATTCATTTCCGCTTTGTTTTCAGATTGCCTTTTTGCACGGAAGACATACTCGCCAACTCCACTACAACTCAATCACGCTACGAGATTATAACGCATCCCAACGCTTCTTTTCCTGATGTAAGTAAACAGATTTGCGTTGTCTGCACACAAGCGAGCATCTGCGTAACGACGCTAAACACTTCCTCATTAGAGTAAAGGTCATTTTTTGGCATAAACAGAGGACGATGAACGTTGGCCTTCTGATTTCCAGCGCTCTTCGGTGCAAATATGTCGGGATAATCATTATTCACGCCTGCTTAGGGACAAAGATGCATCCGAGTGCTGCTCTCTCTAACTTCGTTTATCATCATTTACAGCAGGACGTCTCGTTATGGACCGATTCGTTAGGCCTAAACAAAACAGGCCCAGTGCAGTTCAGATAAAATATATGCCGTGTTTATCGGAAAAATGCAGGAAAAATTGGAAAAAAATGATGACGACTGGCATTTGGCAATCACAGTTGGAAGCTTCTTTTTTGATTGGATTCGCCTCAGGATTTGATGTATTCGCAAGATTAAGCTTTCTATTGCTAGACTCAATAACAAATATTATCTGCCGTTTTTATGAAGCTAGTTATATGAGTGTTCTAGACAAACAGGCATAGTTTTCGCTGCAAACGCTTCAATGGTCATCATTTCAGGGAGATTCATCCCTCTCAACTCCCGTGTACCTCAGTCTTCCAGCCGAAGTTCCTGCAGATCATGTCACGTTCATGTTCGGCATAATCATTCTCATGTCTATCGCTGTGTGCTGCACGTTCCTTATGTCTAAGATGGCAAAACCTCGGTAGGTCTCGACAATATGTCCCATTAGCTAACACTTTATATCCTCAGACTCGCACATATATCCGTCGGCGGCATTAATTACGATCTTCTCATGTGGCTGTCGTCTAACCACGAACGCCGCTCTTCCCTTCTCTTCTTCCTCAGAGAGCTCGCATGCCGTCGGAACCGAACGCGAGACACGTCGTTAAGCGTGATATCGTCGGCAAGTCTCAACGCCCTCCCGTCATACCGGTCGGCAACAACCACAACATCACCTACCTCTATTCCGCCTCCGCCAGCCTATGAAGAGTTGCAGCAGTTGACATTGGACTCCCCATACGAACAGTCCCTCAGGGAAAACGACCTGGACGACAATAACAACAACTGAATTGCCAATCTCAGCCAGTTTCAATAAGGAACTTTGCCTCTTGTAGTGTTTCGCATAACGGGTGCCATTTTTTATGTCGCTGCTCATATTGAAAACTATAAATTACATTCGTTGATGATAAGAATATTTCTTGTTTTTCCAGCAAAGAGCCTTCGCTCGAAGGCCATAAAGATTTCATGAGCTCCTGAGCAAAGGGATTGGCTTACTTCTAAAGAAGTTCACTGAAGTCCATATAACAGTCACAATGATGTCATTAAAATGCAAAGGTAAATATGTTACGTGAGAGTATAGGGGGAAAGAGTATAGGGCAAATGACACTGGACCTTCAGTTGAACAAATCTACAGGATTTTTTCACGGGGCATTTCACTATTTCTGCAATAAATAGCCATGTATTACGTTCTAAGCCCTCATTTGCTAGAATTTGCATAAAAAACTAATCCCACATGGATAAAGAGGCTAGATTTAACTTTTGAACAAAATTGTCGGTCTCCATTCTTAAAACTACAGCACAGCGGGTGCCGTACAGCTAACTCTGTAAGTGTTTCTGGGAGCGTAAGTCCACATATTCATTTCTAAACGTGATCATGTGTAGGATCCAATATCACAGCCAATGGCGGGTTTCACACATAGAGCAATAGTGCATCGGGTGCCATGGATGCTGTGGGCACAAAGATCGACCCCCTCAAATGGATTAAAGAAATGTCACATTACAACGTCCCTTGGGATTTGCATCGTGCAACCCTGACGAAATGATTCAAATTGTTTATGTTCTAGCGGAGCTCTTGGGACATAGAAATCACAGCCAGCTTGACCTTGGAAAATATTTCCTGGTGCCAAAGTGATTTATTGTCTGTCGAAACCGTTGAAAAATTCTGGATCTTTACAACCAACTGCTCGGGCACAAGCGAATAGAAGGGCCAGCACAACGCGGATTATGCTAAATTGGATTTGGCGGTACCGCCCATGAATGTGATCGTAGTCTCGTCAACCAAACTGCGCCAAACTTCATGACACTGTTTTAATCACTTCTTAGTGGCACTAACAATGCGAAAACGAGCGGAGTCAAGAAATGACAATGAACATAAGAGGAGGTTAGAGAGCATCAAATGAGTTGCCGTCATTAGTGGTGACTGTCAATAAGATTACTTACAAAATGCCATCAATTTACAATTCACAAAACCATTCTTTTGAAACTTGTCGAGATGAGAAGCCCAATGAGATTACGAGCGTTATGTACAATGAGAAAAGTTGCTGACTCCAAGGAGGGATGCGAGTGAGGAAGCATCCGATCAAAGAATATGGTACAAAGCTATATTACAATGTGCAAAGACAAGTCCCAAATGTGGATCCGAGACACCCGTATCTGCGTTTTCCCGAATAGTGAGTATTGCTCCCCATTAGGGTGACCGCCTGTGTTCCTCCCACTTTAACGTGAGTTGCTCCAAGAGTTGCCTCTGTTTTTCAAGAGCTTCCTAAAAAATTGGTGATAAGCGATAGCTAACATTAAGTAACTCTCACCTGTCTAAGCACGCTTTCCTCGATGGGACAAACAGGATAGTTTTCACTATCGGAAGTGTAGCGGAATAGAGTCTCTTTCCTCTTGCGGCAGGCACGAGCAGCTACCTTGTTTTTACCTAAATGAGGTGGCATTTCTCTCTTTTACCCTATAGAGCTTCTACCTCGGCGGCGAATCTTTCTAATCAGCTCCTTTTGCACGTCCGTAAGATCAATACCGCGCACGTTGCTCTGCAGCTCTTTGAAGGTCCAGTTGGTAATCTCTTGCGGTGTGAACGGAAGATTATGCATGCGGGCCAACTGCTCGTCCACAGACTGCCTGCCTCTACTCTGGGATTTCCTGTCATTGTTGTGATCCGTCGTTTCCAGCATTCTGAAAATCAACTAATCA
This sequence comes from Steinernema glaseri, assembly GCA_000757755.1. Classification (NCBI taxonomy): domain Eukaryota; kingdom Metazoa; phylum Nematoda; class Chromadorea; order Rhabditida; family Steinernematidae; genus Steinernema; species Steinernema glaseri. The sequence goes on from KN169334.1 coordinate 61,372, forward strand.
GTAGAGAAAGAGGTTCGCAGGTCATACGGAGCTAGCTTGTCGTAGAAGCGGGAAGAGTAGTCTCCAGCAGAGCTTGGACTGTAATGAACCTTTAACACGGCTCTCACTTGGGAGTTCTGTACCTTGACGAAGATGAAGTTCCGATGCCATCGCCTCTCCAGAAGAGATCTTCCATGCGGTCGTTGTCAGGAGAAGGAGTGTCTCGTTGGTTCTAAACATACTTTGTGCGTAATAATTTGCGTTAGATGTACCAGTATGTTGTCCAGGACTGCGGTCGCATGTTCCGTCTCGGCTCGAAGACTGTCCGTGTAAATTTCTTCTGGAGCAGTTTCGACGACAGGTTCTTCAGGTAAAGCATTGAATGCTGTAAGTAGTGATTAGAAATTGCCAGCAACATATTTTCTTACGAAGGGGTTCTCCAAAAAGGAGGTTGAATGTTTCACCCTCCATGGTTGGGTCGAACGGGACCAGGTTAGGATCCATTTCGAGATCGTCCTGTGCGCTAACCTCTACATCACTAGTTGAAGCTACCGTGTATGACTCCGATTCTGAAACGTACTCGTAACAAAGCCCTACCATAAACTATATTACCATTCCTGGGATGAGTGTTGGCTGCGAAAAGCGACACATTTTGGACAATTGGACTCTCCAGTGGCAAGAGTGAGGCATTGCGGAAAGCGAACTGATTATTAGGTGACGGTACAAGCTCTTCCTGAGTAAGCTTGAGTTTTTCTGGCTGATAACAAAGAGGGTTTCGTTCCTGAAGCTAATTATTGTTAGTTTAGGTTCAATGACATATTTTTTCGAACCTCTCGTTGTAAGTGATTCGATTTCAGAAGAGAGTAGTAGGAATCAAAATCGCACTCTTCCGATGAAGGACATCCGCTGTCGCTAGAAGTGGAGGAGCTCGGAGTGTTTCCACTATCGAAGTGGCTCCACGAAGGACTGAATTTGTGGCTTGGAGACGAGGTCCAACTTTGTGCGTTTTCATAGTCAGAGGACGGTGAGGAAGAACCGTGTGAAAACGGATACTGGTAGTCGCTCGAAAGGGACTGAAATTGGATACAGTTACGAGATGCCTCCAGATGTATATAAACAGATGTTCCATCACACTCTCAGCAATGGCGCTTTACGGCCTTTTAATATTCATTACTCTTGTTCCTTTCAATTCTGCACGCTATGTGGACTCCGTTATCCCGTCTGGACTTATAGAAAAGGATGAAGCGCCGCAGACTAGAGCCGCTCGGCTAGACGCTAACGTCAGACTTCTAACGGCCCTCAGTCTACAGCAGCAGGTTTTGCCCATATTTTAGCAACCACTAAACTCTTTAGGGATGGCTTCTCTATGAACAACATTGGTACAAACTGTTTGAAATCGAAATGATGTGGATCCCAGCAGAAAACTTTTGCCGTCAGATGGGTGGGCACCTTCCCAGTATTAAAGATAAAGCAGAAAACGACTTTGTGCACATGTTACGAAAGAGTAAGTAATATCATTACGTGGTTCTTATCATATTTCAACAGAAAACAACATATGGATTGGACTCAATAAGATCTCCGACCACATGGGACCGTATGGGTGGAGCGACGGTAAGAGAGCCGATTACCTGAACTGGGACTCCACCCAACCAAATGAACCTGATGTCCACTGCGTCTACATGGCCTACAACCAGGACAAACAAGGGACCTGGTTCGACTACGGATGCCACGAGAAACTCCCGCAATATTTTGTTTGTAAAATCGTGCTCAACTAACCGGTCTGAACATTTTCTCGGATAAAACCTGGATGTCTCGTTCGCTTTGATCGTATGTGATAGGCTGATCAACCCAAGCAGCTCCTTTCTCAATGTCGATGTCACGGCGCCAGAAAACGTCGATTGCTTCAATGTCCTAAATGAACAGCAGGGGTCTAAGACGACGGTGACTGCACGTCATGTACCAATAAGGACGGGTCATTGCTCCGGGAGGTCGATGGGAACATCTCGCTGCCAGGTGTGCGATTAAGGACATTCGGCAGGTTCTCGGTGAGCAGTGGATAGAGCATGGCAGGTTGGCTATTGCTGATGATGGCAGGATCGTTGAGATGCCTAGTTTTCCGGATGAAGCGCATTTGCACAGTGACAGACATACCTGATGCCTAACGTTTTCCTGTGAGTGCCGTATGGATCTTTGAAAGTGTCGTTTGAGTTGGTAAAGGACATGTCGGAGAGGAGCCATTCGAGATCGACAACGTCGAACCACTTGGGTGCCGACTTTATGATAGACGGCAACGAGGGTCCGTACACTTCGGAAGGACTCATCGTCAAGAGTGAGCCAGCGGCAACTATTGTAAGGGACAGGAGCCATTGACTTGTGTAGTCGCCAAATTGGGCTACATCGTAGTGAACAGAGGTGGAGCGTCCACGCCGCTTACAAGCTTTAATTCCTCGGTTGCGTTTTGGCTCACGATCTTTCATTGTCTACGCAACTGAAATCACACTGATGCAAGACGTAATGTTGTGATACGAGCAAAGATAAAATACAAAACACGTTGAAGACGTGATCGATACAAGAAACTGTAATCTCATGGTCATAAGCTTTATCAATTATATTATCTCTAAGGTACATATCATCACAGCTTGAAATAAGGCACTCATGTGGAAGAGGTAACTCACAGAACCCGTCGATTGTTCGCCATTGCGTCCAAGTCTTCTTTCGTAACTGGCTGTAAAGCCACAACCGAAATAGCCCATTTCAGGTTCATCAACAGGCATTTCATCGCATTCGTCCAACGCTCAAGAGCGTTGAACTCTAGTCGTACGTAGTACTCAAAATTGTCCTCCTTTACTGATCCCTTCGCACTGTTCATTTCATGCGGAAGTGTGATTTTGAACTTCTCCTGAATGAAGCATATTTAATGGTTATCATCCAAAACACAGGTCAGACTGCTACGTCATCTTTTCCTCTGACTCAGAAACTACATTGATATCAGTCGCCGTGCTATCGGCGCATTCGTACTAATACGATGACCTCATTTTTCGTCATAACAATAAAACACTTTCATCAGGCATATTCTGCAAACATTAGGACCGTCTTATGTAGTCGCTCCTTGAATGAGGTAAACTACAGACTACAAAAAAAGACAGAAAACTTCCGAATGCCAGTTAAACGTGCATCATAAAGGCTAGCGCAAAGGCACAACGCACAAAGCAGAATAGCCATTTTCGAAATACCTATCCATGTGGTCAGCGATACCCTCTCAACAAAGAACCCAAGTGATTGGACAAGCCGCCACCAATCGTACCAATCGAGCGCATTGCACTTCCCCTCCCTCCCAAGTGCAAACGACAAAAAGAGCGAAAACATGTTGACTTTCAGAAAAAAGTAACGCCTTTTGTCGACCTTGCCAACGAAACTAAATTGAGGGCCCTGACAATAGGTGAAATATCCTCTCAAACCTCGTTCCTAGGGAACCATCAGGCGAGTCAGTCGTCAAGGACACCAGCTTTGTGACAAGGGCCAGACGGCATTAATAGCTCAAAGTTCACCACCTGATTCTAGTGATAGTGATACAGGTCGAACAGCTGAGATACCATTACAACGAGTGTAAAAAACAGCTTCCTCGGAGACAATGATCGAAAAACTTACGCTGTTGGACAGGTGACAGAAGCACTCGAGAAAAGCGACTAGACCTCGATCCAGCTTCGTCTGACCAAAGAGCTTAATGCCTCCAGTTCCATAAAGAGGAAGCTCTTCGACCTTTCCGTCCCTTTCGTAATGACGAATACAGGAATGTGCACCTAGAGGGACAATTTCATAACCGTCCAACTTCACTCCCATGCGCTTGTTCATTACCTAAACATAAAGGATGATGAGAATACCAACCGGGACAATTCCTTACATGAAGTAGCAGCGCGGCTTGTCCTAGTGCAGCATTGATTTCGTGCCACTCAACTTGAACGTCGGGCAGTCTTCCTAAACGGAACCCGTTTATTGTTCCGATCTTCCCATTGATCCAGATATGGAAAGCGAAGTTGAGTACATTCATTTTAACCAGTTCCGCAAGTTGACTGTCAATGTAGGCCTGCTGCGTAGTAAGGCTCTGCTCTTCTTCCTCTTTATCGAGCAGCTGTCTAAACTTGAGCTGTTAACTTGAAGTAATTTTGTACCGTACCTATGAAGATTTCTCAACTTTCCGAATGCTTCTTCTTCTTTACTGTTCACAGTTTTCAGAGCAACGTTCATTTTATTCATCTGTTCGGTTAAGCTGCGGTCTTCAGCGTCCAGACGTTCCACGCGGGCCATAAGTTCCGATTCCTCTTGCTAGATAGCCAAGTTATTGGAGCAGAGAGACGAGCAATGTACCTTTAAGGCCTCTAACCGACATCTCGCAGAACTGCTGTCTCTCGATCGAATATCTCGCGTCTGTTCCAGTTCTGCTAGGGCCACGGAATATTCGCTGAATTCCTTGTCTAGCTCCTTTAATCTTACATCCATTTCACTGAGAGCTGAGTCTGTGCATCCCTAGGCAGATACAATCTTCGGTTAAAACATGGACGGTTGTCTTTACCTTGCACATCGGAGTTTGGAAGGGTCCTTTGGAGTTGCAGATAATATCAAAGAGATTTCGCGAGGCGACTGGACTGACCTCCACGCTGACATCGCTTTCCTGTAATGTTAGAAAACGGTCATCAGACAGCTGGTGGAATGGGTGAACAGGTACTCCCTGTAGTTAGTATTTAACAACTTTGTTTTCCTCAACTGGAACCACCGAAAACAGCGCTGATGCAACAAACTATATAACTTCCAGTTACCTTTAGATGTCCTAGCATCAAATTCTGGTGAAGATTTCTACTTCAGAATCACGCGCTCAGAGCTACTTTCTAGCAAATTATGATCCCAAAAATGCTGCGGATTAATATCTCCCAAAAAATTTAGCGAATTTAAATAATAGTCGTTTCTAAATCTTGCCGTATTAGGCACTAACCGACTGCTCAGTTGATCCGGATGGCAACTGCCCACAGGCTGAAGGTGAAGGAGATAGCTCACGTGCCTGACTCTCCGGAAAACATTCCTCAGTTAGTTCAATCTGCGACTGACAGATCATACATTTCGCGGTTTTTGGCTTTAGTGTGGGTGATGGTTCCGGTGGTTCCTGTTCAGAAATAGGAGAATTCGTCATTGTTATCGTCTGAAATTGGAACAAGTAGCCTTATTTGCTTTCTAAATGTCACTCATTCCGCCACGCTGCCTATAAATCAAGTATTTCTTAGCATATGTCCTCAATCTCGCGCAGCATTGCGATAATGTTGCGTTATCTTATATAGCTCGACACATTTCACACTATGATCAACACATCGTAAAAAGCAATGCTTTCCTGTGAAAAAAAGGGTAAATAACAAAGGAAAGAACATTGCTGTTTTCAGATCAATACGGTATAGAAAGACGCCGAGAGGGTCTGCGGTTGTATTTGACTAAGGTCGCCCGCTCGTCGTCAAAGACATTCGCCATCCACGCCACTAGTCAGCCGTTTTCTCAGTTGTGAAATAAAAACAAAGCGCGCTCACTATAGGCACTCTGGCCTCGACCATTTTTTGCGCATTGCACCGCCAGCACCGAGGTTAATCGAAGCCCTCCAATGCAAACGAATAAAGAGACCGCAAGCTAGCCAGGCCACAAATCAGCCCGCAAAAATTGTGCGCGTGGTGGAAAAACGCATGGAGAAGAGAAAATGATGACACAGAACTCATGTTGGCTGTCCATCATGCCTTTCCGTCCCTCCATCCTTCTATCCGTCCGTCTGCATCGCATTCACCACGCTCTTCGCGAAGGCGCTAGAATTGCGACGCGCGTCGTCATCACGACCGTCGGGTGGACGTTGCCTTCGCGCGGGATAGACTGAGCCGCATATCGCGTGGTCAGCGCGGTCGCCGAGCAGAAATGAACACAGGTCCACAAGGAAGCATGTGGTGTGGCGGCGACCCGCCAGGAACGGAACGTCGCCGGTGTGGAACAATGGGCGCCGACATCGGCTGGCCGCCGTCTGATCAGTGGTCGCCCTTCGTGGAGGCCACTCGGTGGATGCGGGTGCTGGCGACGACGATTTGAGTCGGAACAGCATTGATGATGGCGGGCGATTAAATGAAGAGTTAGACGTGTAAATAAATAGTTGTAGTAGGAAGCGAAAACATCTCAGCTTTCTGCTGGTGCCTGCCTGCTGCGCCGCCACAACCTTTGCCGTCATCCGAGCAGACGACCACTTCGAGCACACACACCTTTACGTAACCAATAATCAAGTCCCCTCCTATACTCAAAATGAAAAGCAAAACAAGTGGGTTCTTCCTAGTACCGGACGAATAATAGACCATAAAACAAGTGGACACTATGAGCCAATGGGAACGCGGTGTCATCTGGGCAGCTCTCGTCTGACAAGATGCAGTTCCTTGGCTTTCGAAGGATAGATGCAGAAGAGTCACATAACAGTCACAAGCTGTGGCCGGAAAAGATTTGAGGCTGCTATACTAAATATATTTTTGGCACACAGCATATAAGAACTAGCTTAAATGGAAGCGGGACACGCACGAACAACATGTCTTCGAGACCACTCAACGCTGGTTCTCTTTGACATAATCATGCAAACTGAGATTTTCATGTGAACAAATATTTTGCTAGCATATCAGTGGGAAAAAGCCAACACTGGAATTTGCAGAAAACGCAACTTCAATGATAACGAAGAGGTGAAACAAATGTTGAATAATTCGCGAAAAATAATACACTGAACGATTATTATGCGGACATCTTGACAGCATTATTCCTTTCCTGTTCAAAATAATGTTTTCCCAAATAGTCCAGGCTCGTTAAGCTCCCATACAGCCGTGCATCACTTTAATCAATGCGGGGTGAGAGAACCAGACCTAGATTTCGCAATTAACAATGGCGGGAAAATCACAATGAGCATTAACTAATGGGTTCAGTCCCTTCTGTGGTAAATGGAACTGACCACCTGGACTGAGAAAGATTAGCTTTTTTGTTGTTTCATATGAGGGGTTGTGTTATGCATGAAGGTGGCTGACAATAAAAACTCTGGAACTCTGTGAATTGGAAGGTTTCATGGCTTACGTAGCCTAAACCATGACCACACTTACCAAACCCACAACTTGCAGGCGTATACGGTGTGTATTAGCTTTTAGTGTTGATCGAAATTCACGGAAAGAATAATGTTCATCAAACTTTCTAAAAAAGTAAAAAACCACTTAAAGTTTTAATCTGTTACTTCTGCCACAATGACTAGATTTATTCTCAGTACCTAGTACTGAATCCGATAAAATACTCAGTACTGAAGCCGACAGTGGAGTTGCGTAGCTTCTCGGTAAAATCTTGGCACGACGCCTCCCTCACTATTAAATCACCATGAAAACAAGACAATTAGCTTGTGTTTCTACTATTTATTAGATGAGATTACGTACATAATAAAAATAAAATATGTATGGATTGCATAAAGAGGATATCGCTGGAGGGACCTGAATGTACACGGTGCTCAGTGACAGAAGATACAACATGCGACTACAGTAATAATGAGATGTTGACGTATAAGTTACGCGCCACAAAGCCGAAATGTCCGTCCATCGTAAATACTATGACTCCATCGCCGCACCGTCTACATCATTTGTTTGCTGCGTCCTGCGTTGCTGATTCTGTGCAGCAAAATCTTCAATTTCGTTCCAAATCAGTTCCTTCCATTGCTCAATAGTGAGATCTCCTTCAACATCAACATCGATTGGGTCAGATGTGGGTTCATCTTGAGGGTCGTGGTACTGGCGTAGGTAAGGGTGCTCCATTGCTTCGGCCGCTGTTGGCCTAAAGGAAAGGAAAATGTTTTCCCGCATTTGAATTACGAAAAGAGGTAAATTCAGTAGAGAAGGTTGTTGTGAGCAAGTTGTTGTGACTCATGAAGCCATACCTGAGATCAGGGTCCAAATTTAACGTCTTCTCAAGCAAGTCCACTGCTTCCGGAGAAGCATTGGCGAAGAACGTCTTAAACTCCTTCCGCTGCATTTTGGGCAAATTGCGGATGTAATTACGCGCCTCCTCCGATGAAATTTTTAACAGGAACTCTTCGTTCGGTGTGCCAACAACATTCATTATTCTCGTCAGCTGGTCAATATCTAAATGCGCCGATTAAACTAAACGCACCATTGCTGGATAAACTCTACGATCTGATCCGGGGAAAAGCGTCTTTCCAGTGATAAGCTCCGCCATGATGCATCCAACGGACCAAATGTCTACTGTTTTGGTGTAGTGCATCCAGTTAAGCATGATCTCAGGTGCACGGTACCAGCGCGTCGCCACATATCCCGTCATCTCGTCATCTGTTTGTCGTGCAAGGCCGAAGTCGAGAATCTGTAAACAAGTCGCATTTGTTTTGTTTACAAAATGATCGAACACCAACCTTAAGTTCACAGTCTTCATTGACGGCGATGTTCGACGGCTTCAAATCGCGGTGAATGATTCCAGCAGAGTGAATGTACTGAGAGGTGCTCTTTGACTTTCGTACCCAAAGAATAGCTTACCTTCAAACCGCGCAGAATCTGATAAATCAAAAATTGAATGTGGTCATCGGTTAAGCGTTGAATCTTTAAAATATTTGACAAATCGGCACCCATCAACATGGAGACGAAATATCTACAAGAAATCGTGCCACAGTTGCACAAGAACATTGGACTTACACATCGCTCAGCTTCTGCATGGTCACATCAGGGGTAAAAACGTCGAGCATGTCGATAACATTTTCGTGGTCCATGGATCTTAAGAGTTTGAGTTCGCGATGAGTTCTTTTTGCATGGATGCAGCTTTGAAACGGTCGAGAAAACTTCTTTATCGCGACTTTTTCTCCTGTGCGAGTACATTCGGCGGCACTGAAAATTCGGACCACCACTCATCAATTCGAAAAAGGGTGCTAACTCACCAGACAGTGCCGTAAGCTCCAGTGCCCACAGGCGTAAGATTCTGATAGTGTTCGGGTACGACCCAAACAGTTTTGTTCAACTCTACTGCGTAGTAGCCCGGTTTGACGTTGAAGCCTTGAGGCTCCATCGTACGTAAAGACTAAACACAGGAGTCATGGGAACGAACGGCAATGGGAATATCAGTAGTAACCGATATGGTACGGCTGCTCGAGACAGGACTAGGAAAGGCTTAAGGTTGTTTGCATTTGATTCAACAACGAACAGAACAATGCACAACTGTAGAAAGAGTTCACGAACGCTGTAGGTCTTCGTCGCGAGGCGGTAGCATCCGTGGCCGGAATTGTGTGATCTCTTTCCACAAAATATCTGAAAACATGTGGAATTTTTTGGAATGAATTATTTATTATAATCTTACGCCGCCATTCCTCTATGCTAGCACTGGCGTGGTCGTCGAACTGGAAGGGTCTGTCGGCAACAGGTTCGTCATCAGGCATTTGGTAGTCCTCCAAATATGGATGCTGGAGAGCTTCCTCAACTGTGATTCTGCAGTGAAAAACTCATGAATAAATAGAGACAAGAAAGGAAAGTACATATTGTCGGAATGACGTGAGTTTGTGAGACCGCCAACTCCGAATGCCGTGGGAAACCATTTTAACACCGAAGAAAATACAATAAACGCACCACGGTTTCACCGGCGTCATGTTTGGTGCTTATTCTAGATAATAAGGCTAAGGTTATTATGACATGGGTGTGTATATGTTTTTATCCCTAATGTTTTTGCGAGATGTCCTATTTTTGGCGCACGAATACGTCACCAAATCTATCTGCTCATTACAAATTCCGGAAGTTCACTCCACAAACAATAAATGAGACAAACCTTCGGTCAGCATCCAAAACGAGCATCTTGTCAAGAAGATCCACCGCTAACGACGGAAAAGTGGAGAAATGCGTTCTGAAGTCACGTCTCGGCTTCACGCCCATATACTCCACCACACGTCTCATTCCGTCCGTGCTATCATTGCCGATCTTTCCCATTAACTCCTCGTCCGGGCTTCCACAGAGGTCGATTATTAACCTGTACTGTTCGACAGCTCCAGATCCCGGAAATAGCGGCTCTCCTTGAAGGAGTTCAGCCAGTATGCAACCGACTGACCATACATCCGCTTTGGTGTCGTACGTACTCGTACTCCAGTAAATGACTTCGGGACTACGGTACCAGCGCGTAATCACGTACTCGGATCTGTCAATATCCTCCGGGGATAAGATGCGAGACATGCCGAAGTCGAGGACGGTGAGGTCGCTACTGCGTAAGACAGCCAAATTGGATGGCTTCAAATCTCTGTGTATCACCTACAAATAAGCTACATTATCGCTGGTCGCAACTACATATGTCGCTTTTCTTTCTCGCGTCTTTATTGTTTTCCGTCTACAGCGGACACTAATTAAGTTAAACGTTGTGGTACAAGGGGACAGCGCGCTAATACTCTTTTCGTTTTAGAGAGGGATTATCTTGTCGTCGTTAAAAATACGTAAGAGACTTACATTTGCGGAATGTATATATTTCAGTGCGCGAAGTAGCTGGTAAATTAAAAATTTCGTGTGGTCCGGGTTAATGAGTTGCCGTGCGTATTGCCTCTGCCGGTTTAGAATGGCGTCCAGACTGTTGCCCGCATACTCAGTAACCATATAACTGCAGCATAGCAGGTGCGGTATTTGAACAGCAGCAAAATACTCTTACATATTATTAAATGTGCTGAACGTCGGGTCCGGCGTGTAAATATCGATTAACCGCACAATGTTCTCGTGGTCCATCATCTGCAGTAGTTTAAGCTCTCTGTATATTCTTCGGGCGATGTTTATGTCCTTGAATGGATTATACATTTTCTTAATGGCCAGCTCGAGTCCATTATAGCCAAAAGCCTTTCTGCAAACACGCATACATATATCAACTAAGCTCTTTGGTCTTACATGACATTGCCGTACTTCCCGCCGCCGACGTACTCTACGTCAGTGAAGCCTTTCGGAATGGCGAACTCAACTGTATTGTGGGTGATAACACTGAACGGCCTTCGCAATGATTGAAATCGGTTTTCCGGAGGGGACGGAGTCGATTTTGGAGCGACGGTCGATTGTCCAGGCTGCTCACCAGCCATGCTGCGAACAAACAAATAAATAACAGGTTATCATTAATATCAGCTGCCCATTGCAGTCTGAATTCATACATTGAGCTTAACGCTGGTGAAATTCAGATATGCAGAGGACGGCGACTCTACAATATGCACGGAGCACAGTCGACACTTTACCATAAAACGTTTATTTTGATTTGCAAGAACGGCACTCGTATTCGATGTTTGTTAAAGCACTTTTGGGTAACACAGCAATGATAAAGGCACTTCTCTGTGGATGACAGTCCAAACCAAATTAAGGGAAATAGTTGTTTGCGGCAATGGGGGAGGACTAGCGCGGTGGAAAAAGAAAGAAACTATGAGAGAGTCAGAACAGCGCGATCATTCGCGTCGATAAGACAGAGCAAGGAGACGCAAAGCGAGAGAAGGTGAGACCGGTATGACTCAATCAAGGACTGTTCTCTTGCTTGCTCAGCAAAACAATGTGCTCGTCCTTACACCTGACTGTTCTCCCGGTCTCGGAAGCGGCGACTCGGTGCGCGTTGAAGCGGCCCCATGGATTTCGCCCGCCGGTGAGATAATGAATCGCTTGAACGGCGCCGACCGGAGGTCATTCCGGTGCCTGCAGCTATGGATCCGGTACGGGTTGGCTGTTCTCCGCCACCGACGTCGATGTTGCTAGGATGATATCTATTCACTGACATGGCCCGAAGCGTGTTGTAAGGACTGGCCATGAAGACACTAGGTGACCGTCCGTGAAGCGACAATGTCGAATATCCGGGCATCCTAAAGATGAAGTAGCAGCTACTATTGTCTTTTTTACGTTTTCTGATGTTAGTATGAAAGCGTTATTTAGTCGAGAACTTACACAGGAGGGTACAGTTTCATTTCAGACTGAGGATTAAGCATGGCGGAATGGGCATACTTATTTTCAAGGACGGGATATGCAGGAGGAGGCAATGGTTGGTATGGACATTTTTCGTACACAGCTGTTGGTTGCTAAAAGCAATAAAGGAGATGTCCCCTTTGCGCGAAATACCTTATAATGCGTTGTCATTATTGTCATTGAGGCGGGTTGCCCGTGATGATGAGTGTGGCGGAACTTCTGGTTTAAAAACTGACGCAACAAAATAAAAAGCAAACGTGCGACAGAAGTACCTGAGAATTAGCTAACGAGCAAAGACAGCCGACGAACACAAGTAGAAGACCGGCGCAGAGTAGAACAGGGCCGGCAATTTGAATGGGAGGTACAAATGCAAGTTTCTGTTCGGGCCATAGCCAGAAGGGCGTATCGTACAGAACAAAGAATCCAAGGTAAATCATCAAAAGTCCGCCCAACATGAGAAAAAATCCAAATCCCCATATGCATATTAAAGCTGAAGATCCTCGGTACTTTCTGCAATAAGGCACGTTTTGCAGTCTCTGAGAGAAAGGCACTGTTTGTAACCATTCGATGAAGACATAGTACGTGACGCGCATTATTATGAATGTACTCACGTGGTTCTGTACGGAAAGAAGCCAAAGTGAGCCGGATAAAGAATATCCCATCCTTTTGGATAATAGTAAAAGTAGGGATCACGTTGAGCCATCGGTCCGAAATGAAGAACTCTTTGGTTTCCTGTCCAGAGCGACGGATCGACTTCTGCTGGACCAGTCTGCACCATTTCGTCTTTCTTATGCATCATCTGATGAAGCTTGTCTGCAAGCTACCCTTGAGAAGATATGCAACCTTCTGAAACCAACTGTGCGTGCGCCGTTTTCGCTTCATGGTGTGATATTCTGACTGTGAAGAGAAGAAAAGGTGCGTACGTACACGTTCCGGATTGCTGGGCCGGCCGCCACCGCCGCCGCCCTGAAATCCTCTTCTCGAACGGGACATCTTAAATGGGAAAAAATAGCAACAGACGGCTGTGTACCGAAACTCACCATCTTGCTGACAATCAATGAGTCATAGTGTCTTCCTCGTCAGCTAGATTATCAACGTGAGGACTTAACTGATCCCTGAGGCCGGCAATCGCACAAGCTCGGGACCAAAAGCAAATGTTACCACCCGCGGCGGGAAGAGCCTGGGCCTCGAAGAGCACACAGCAGTACATTGCGCCGAGCTCGACACCGACGATGAGTTCGACGAGTCTTATTTCAGCTCTGAAATAACGCAGATTATGCGGAATCCCTTTATAGCCAGATGTATCGATCGGATTCCGGCTCGGTGTGACTCATGTCAGCACAGTGGTTGCCGGATACATTTTCCAAATATCAAGTTCAGTAGCTCTGGGTAATTAAATTTATTTTGAGTGGCGAAAGCATTTGCCCTCTTTGGGTGGACAGCGTCAGAAGTGTGATTCCGCACGGATTTCGCGTTCCGTGTGCGAAAAAGAAAGGCATTGTAGGCTCCTTGAGCGGAGATATTGCATTTTAACGGAACAGAGTACGGTAGCGACTCTTGACCAGTTTCTCATGAACCGGCGCTGTAGTTTCTTGCATCGTTCGACAAACTGTATTGGAATGCATGTTGTGGTTTTTTAATACTATTATTTCACTGTGATTTCTTCACTACAGCGATGAAAATTGTTTGCAAAGCGTGAGAACTCAATTATTTCAGATTGCTTGTCAAATAACTCACCATGTCCACTCTTCTTCGCTCTGGTAGCGCCGCTAGCAAGTTGGTGAGTAATCCAGTTGGATACATGTGGTCCATATACGACTTTCAGATCTCCGGTTTCCATGCGACTGGAGTTACCGCTCCCGCAGCTGCTGGAGTAGCTAAGATCAAGCCACTCACGGACACGATCGCCAAATTCGTCACCACTGATACTCTCCAGAAGTCTGCTAGTCTTGCGACGTCCCAGCTGCGATCTTCTAAGGGAATCAACGGTAGGAAGCGACCAATTCACGCAATAACATTGTCTTGGTTTTAGTGACTTCTCGTCTTGCTGCTCCCCGGGTCTAAGGAATCCCGTCGAGAATGACGCGCAACTCCTCACTAGAGCAACGCAATCTTTTAAGTCGTTACATCGCATTGAATGATTGTGGTGTAGTTGGTCAAACGTAAAATTCTTCTTCGTAGATGAATAAATATGTAGCGATAGCGAGGTTAGAACTGATGGAAGACATCAAATATGGGTTTTATTGTCCTCAATAGTACATGTATCTGAGCGCATTTCAGGACACAAAAAGAAGTATGCCGCCTACTGATACATGACGACAGCCGATTGAAGGCGTTCGCTTAATATGCTATACTACGTTGATATCATATGCTGTGACCCTTTCTATTTTTTTATATTTTCACTTTTTTCTTGATCATGATGGATTCTGGTCAGAGACCTTTTCCTGCCACCTTTTCCTCGACAATCATATCGCCAGTACAAATTCTATCGAACTTATGGCATTCGATTTTCTCATTTCACATTTCCTGGTCCTGACGCGTTTATATTTCGAATGACAAGCGTTACGGTGATGCAGTGCGCCGCGGCCGCGGCCGCTTCGCGGCGCTTGCTTGAACTTCTGTGCACGGCTTTGCGTGCAAAGATGACATTGCTGTTGGCCGATTTATATTGTTTCTGAAAATCGCACTTGTTTCATTATTATTTTTTCGCAGACAATGCTATTTTGGCTCTTTCCAGGTTATAATGGCTCTGCGTGCCTGTTTGAGTCGAGCTGTCCTTGTTTCTCCCCGCCGTCTGGCTCACACTGACGTTAAGTTCCCCGATTTCGATGGATATCGCCGTGAGTCCACCCTTGACGCCTCGAAGCCTGCCCGTGAGACTGAAGATGAACGACGTGCCCTTCCTGTGGCCCTGTATTACGGAGGTTTCTATTAATTGGATGCTTCGATTCTAATAAGTCTGAGTTTAGTGGGAGGTATGATGTCGCTTTTTGGAGCCAAGGAAGTCGTGCAAACTATGGTTTCCTACAAGGCTATGGCTGCTGATCAGCGTGCCCTGGCTTCCATTGAAATTAAGATGGACGACATCCCCGAAGGACAGGTTGGACTCATATAATCATGAAATTTACCCTACAATTCCCCATCTGCAGACCAAAACTTTCGAATGGCGTGGAAAGCCCGTTTTCGTGAAGCACCGCACCGCAGCAGAGATCAAGCGTGAGAAGACCGTCAACGTTGGCGAACTTCGCCATGCTCAACACGACGACGAACGTGTGCAAAAGGATGAATGGTCTGTCGTCATTGGAGTCTGCACCCATCTGGGATGTGTCCCTATTGCGAATGCCGGTGACTTCGGTGGCTACTACTGTCCCTGCCACGGATCTCACTACGATGGATCTGGTCGTATCCGCAAGGGACCCGCCCCACTGAACCTTCACGTACCGGCCTACTCATTCAAGGATAACATCATTGTTATCGGATCGTCCTAAGCGTGAAATCAAAATTTCTCTTCTTAGATAAATATTTAGTGGGCTGTTAAATATTGGTGCCGTTCCTGTGTTCCATGCGTTTTTCGCTCTTAATTTATTTGAGGATATTCTGAGTCTTGGGTTACAGCTTAGAAATCTTCAGGTTTGGAAATGTCGTTCATTGGGGAAATGAACCTGGAGCCGATTAAGGTTCCCCTTGGATTCATTCGATGTTTGGAGTTGGTAAGCTGAGTCACATCAGTACTGTTGACAAATTGAGCACGCTAACACTACGCCTCACAGATACTACTGCCATATTTGCCCTATCTACTTTTCGCTCTTTTCTATTTCCTGCACACCTACATAATTATTTCGCATTTTCCTTTCTAATTGTATTTGCAGCCTTTTGTAATTATTGCCCTCTTTTCAAAAAATGGATGGGGCTTTGAGCTTCTCTACAATTGTGGCGAAAGTAAAATCTCGTACACCGTCGACTCCTTCAAGTAACAGTCCATTAAGTAACTGATTTCTACATGTACTTGTAGCTTGGGTGACCTGCTCGTCCCGGTGTGTGTGAACGGAACGGCGTCTGGGGAATCTAATCACCTCTGGAAAGATTCCTTTGGTGGTAGTGCCTGGTTCTTTGGACTGGTCGGTGTTCTGTCCTTACTCTTTGTGCTCGGCATGCTCTACATCTACCTATTTTCATGGGGAAACTACGAGGCGAACGAGAAATTGCCTACAATTGTATGCTGAAGTTTGTAGCATTTGTCATCGTGTTAAATTAGGACTTCGCCGTAACTTGTGGTCTTGCATGCTTCTGGTTCATCGCCACATGGTCGTGGTGGTCTTCCATCAATGGAATCGCCGTTTTGACTACGTAGTTTTACGTCCTTTACAGTTCATATTGTATGTGCTGTTCCTTGTAGGAATGAGTATATCAACAAGGCCTTGACGGATGGGAAGTTTTGTGAAGCGGCATCTTGTGGATCACCTTCTCATGGCCGGAATTCAGCTCTGTCGATCTCAGTTGTAAGTGGTCCTAGATGGATTCACATTCACAGAAATGAATGATCTTTAAAATACGTCGTTTACCTGAAAACGTTTAGCTGGCCGGATGGGCATGTGTTTTGCTCTTTGCTGCCAACAGTTGGTTCGCCTGGAAGGAAACAGCTTGGTTCAGAAACCGCCAAACCCGTCAATCCGTTGGAAGCGCTCAACCCACGACACACATCCAGTTCCCTTGAGTATTTTCAACTGTACATCTCCACGCCTACTCTTGTCAGCCTCGCCTTTTTCACTTAAGTGCTTCGATTAACGGATAATGTGGCCTTCTCCTAAACGCGTGTTACTCACTGTGCCTTACACACATGCCTATTTTTATATTAACCTGATATACTGTGACTGGGTTATTAGCAGATAATCAATCCGAAATAAATACACAATACTACATAATGAATATGTACACACTTTGGTCTTCAGCTGCATGACGAAAGAAATATAAAAGACGAATGAACTTTGGGGCTTACAAAAGGGGGATCCTCTTGTGGGAGGAAAGGGGACTGTTCTGTACACTGACTAGATTCGCTGCGGGATAGACGGTGCTAGAAAAAGGGCACCGCGCTAAGACATTGTTGAGATTCGCATTAATAGTATGGCACTTGGCTAGTGGAAGCCCGTATGAGAAAAAATGACAGAGAGAGAGCATGACACGGTATTCGGGAAGCAATGATAATAAGACGGAAGAATCATTATGTACACCTTAAAGCTATGGTACCTTTTGAAAAACTGAAAGAGCGGAGTGAAACTAAGGTAGTGAGAGATGTCTAGAGGACACAGTCGCTGTCGAGATCGTAGGAGTTGCTGGAATATCCGTTGTGTATGTGGATGAGTCGCATTTGTTGGTACAATGAATGCTTGATGTTCGTAGGTACTGGAAGGTAGTTGACGGCTTCGTCGCAGACGACCATTCTGGCGACTCGCTTTACCGCCGATTCAAAGAGCGTTGGGCAAATCGGAGGGGCGACAAGCTGCCGGACGATGTAGAAGTGACTTCTCTGCGCTGTGCTATAAAATAAATGTATTACTACGACTAGTTGTATTGTTCTAGTGCCATGCATTGTCTTGGCTACAATTTGAATGCGAAATGTATAGAACAAAAACGCCATCCGTACTGTATCTACTATGTGCCTATCCTAACTGTAAATCAACTGTTACTATATGGTAAAACTGTTTCAAGGTGGGGATGATGGCTACTTAATTGTGTTGTTTACGTACAACAGTTAGTAATGTTCTACGTATCTCTTAATCTTCAGTCTTAAACGATAATAATCAGGCAATTTGCGTTTTTTCTAACGTTTCTTAGAAGCGTCATCTAATTGTTTTAATGACAGATCTTCCCATTACAGCTATTGTTACCGCTCTTCATCGCACTACCCAACAAATGACAATCAACTAATGGCTTCCGACCACTCTGCATGGTTTATTCTACCCTAACAATATGCGCATTGCCCGCATTTCTCAGAAATTTTAAAAATGCATGAACTAGCTGACGTAAGACGCCCTGTGGAGTAAGTGTTCAGAGCGCAACGAGAAGCACTCTAGCTCACTGCGCTCTTTAAAAAGAGAAATAGTAAAAAACGAAATAAATCCTACCTGGCAACCATGGGGTAGTACGTTTGTGAGAGATCCAGTTTTGGCGAAACGGTTCCCAGCTTAATACCGTCATTGAAGAATGTGAGGCTAGCTTGAGGGCCATTGAAAAGAACTCCTAGCGTAACGCCTTCAGGTTTTCCGGAGCTTAAGGGATCGCAGAAATCGAACTTTTCGCCACTGAAGAGGAGCTTTCCGTTATGGTTAAGCCCGATGGAACAGTCGTCCTCGCCTAGGAGATCGTTGAAGGAGATCGGAAGAGTCGTCTAAATATGAGATCATAGAGCTTTGATGGTGGGCCGTTTACGAGGAATTTCCATTGAAATTTTGGCAAAATCATAGTGTGGTGAATAAATAAATCGTCATACCCGTGCGTCTTTGGTGCCGATCCCGAACATGATGGAAGTGCCGAACAGAGGATGCGGCACTCGTATCTCCCAGTAGGCTATGGTGCTCGACGTCAGCGGCTTGTTAACACGGGCCGCAGCGGTTCCGAAAGACAGATCCGGATGAAAGACGACCCCGGTTCCTTTGAAGAGGATCGGCTTGTAGCCGACGGAGAATTCCTAAAGCCCAGCGTTACAGGGATATTGCAGGAAGTCGGTGGAGCGCAGAAAGGGACAACAGTCGTAGGCACCGGTGGACCGTACAAACAGCACTGGGGCCAACTGTCACAGTTGTAAAGGCGAACGCTTTACAATAATGACAAACAGGTGCTGCGGTGAACAACCGCGTTGTTTCTGAGTGTGGCGAGGGAGCGGTCATGATTCATATGGAAATGGTGTGCTCTCGACCATGACGGTCTCAGCTCATCACGGGTTTGCGCAGTAGCTACGGGTCACTGTGATAATAAGAGATAACTAACATACCTTGGAACCCTCGTCCCACTTCCATTCGGAATCGGGCACCATTGCGATTCCATCAACAGAGAGGACCCCCGTCGGGGACGACGTTGACATGATGTGCGCTTAAGGCGCACGGTGCCAATGCCTGAAATCAACGTCTGCACTCACTTGGAGATGCGGCTCTTCGAGGCTAGCCACGCCCTCTCCGGCCTGTCTTATTACAGTTATGGACGTGATGGACAGACGGAAATTGTGCGAAGACCGCGCGCCCGCCCCTTCCCTTTTGCATCGGCCGGACAGCACACGTTAATTAATTGTACTTGGACAAAACGGGAGCTACTACGAATTTTTCCAAGACTCATTCAACGAACACTCGCGCATGTTGTCTCCGCTTCGCAAAGGTCTCAAAATATAACGCGGATCGAAATTGCCTAAGGCCATCGAAAATCGATATGCCACTCCCGAGACCCTCAGTTTCTCGTCCGAAAGCCGCGGTCCGGCTTGTGGACAATTAATCTCAGTGCTACCGACATCGCACCTAGATTCGTTTTGAATGTACTTGACAATGTCCGGTGGATCGTATTTCAGTTTGTAGAGCGTGCTCGACTCCGAACGGGAGACAATAGAGCCAAAGTAAGCAAGCAGAGACTTAGTAATTGCTGCGACGACACAGCGTTCCGATTGACCAAAACCTAGAACGAAAGGCGCCCATCGGATGTTTGACTAAGAGTTTATGCTTTCGGTGCAGATTAGCCACGACCACGCGGTGTACATCTTAACTTCTCTCAAAGGACACAGGTTAGAGAAGTGTTCTGGCCGTGTCAGTGACACACGTTACTTCCTGTAACAATTAGGCTGAAATTAACTATATATGCGTCCGTGGGGAGGCGACAGATGCCTAGATAATGTATTGAAGAGAGGTGAACAGCTGTAAGGGCGAGTGCGAAGAGGTCATTTGGAGGGCAGATGGTTATGACGCGTGCGCGCCGTCCGTCGTCGCTTCGGGAAGAAGGAAGCGGGAACGATGACCACGTACAGGCTTGCACGGGGCGCGAACGCAGCAGACGTCTCGTGCACATCAGCCAGAAGCTCTCAGGCCCGCCGCCCGGCCTACTGTTTGTCGTGTGAATTTTGAAAAGGAACATATGAGAAGAGGAGTGGCAAAGCTGGCAAGTGTCCTCAATGTTGAGATAAAGTCAAATGCACATTCCGAAATAATGGACCCCTTAAAGTTGTTAGTTCTATTTAACTCAGAAAAAGGAAAATACAGAAATACCCATTTTAAAAAAGCCAACGTACAACTTTCGGGTCACAAGGGCTAGTGCAACACCTTTGCTTTGTTGACATAGTCCATAGTGACCTGGAGGTCACGCTGAGATGGCTTTACTTTATGGGGTGTTGAACGAAAACATTACTTGATATGCTATGTTTGGAGACGTTGGCATCAAGTATTTGTGTTCCTGAAGAGAAACCAGTGTGCTCCTGGCATCAACAAGTTGATGTTTATAAATCATCATTTCCTTCATTCCTTTTTGAGAGTTGTTACTTAGTGTTTCACAGCAATCCCCATCAATTTACACTTTCTTCGTTTCTATTGCATTTGGAAAGAGTGGCTTTCTAAACACAAAACTAACACACCCTAACCGACTTCAAAGTTGTGTTATTGCAGTATCCACATATTCTACATGTGTTAACGGGTTCAGTTTGGTTCAGTTTGTGTTCTTTACATGTTGACTGATAAACATCCGATTAGCTTTAAATGTTTTCAAAGCAGATAGATTAAGCAGGGGCCGATATTTAACAGATCGCCAAGAGAAGACCGCCAGGGAATGAAGCTGGACCCTCGGTCTTGCAACGAGCACCCTCATTCGCGCATTTGCGCGAAGATCAAACGTTTAAACAAACATCAGACATCAGGGTCTGCCGCAAAGTAATGCGTTCGTGTGAAAACCTTGTGAAGAAGATATCAACTGCCCAATTCGTTTAGAACGTGCGATCTCCTGGCAAAAGTATTTTTTACGTCGTTTTCCACATGGGAAAGATAAGGTAATAATGCGAATGTATCACTAGTTTTTCTATCTCAAATGCTGATAGACTCAGCTGACTTTAATCAATTACAGACGTTTGGCCAATACAGCGAACGTTCCAACTGTTCAGCGACCTCCAGTTATGTTTAAAAAGCCTCCGGTTAAGTCCACAGTCGAGGAGGAGAGAAGAAAACGTCTGACCGAGTCAAGGCAGCATTACAAGTAACGTATTCCTTTCCACTATTCTACAACAATACGATTCCCAAATCATTTTATACACCCGGAAATTTAAAGCAGGTGCACCGTATATGTTCCCTTTGACGAAACATTGTATCCACATGTCCGTTCCACTGCGTGTTGAAGCCCACTGCGCCCTTCTCGGGCTTTTCGCCCGTTTCGCTGGATTCTGATGTTTTATTGGTTTTCCCAGGTAGTGAAGTGTAGTGCATAACATCCGAAGCGGCGTTCCAAGTGGCTGACTTTTACCATTTCAGCCAAGTATCGCAATGCAGACTTCCCCGAAAGACTGTCTACGAACCTAAACGACCTGAATTACTTGGACGATTAGTGCAACCCAAAGCATCCGCAAAATTAGACAGATCAGCCCATTCCACATCCATCTTAGACAAATCACTTCCTCACAGATCGGTATGCTCAAAAGCATAAAGCTGTATTCCTTACGTTACTTATAGTTTGGTCCAAACAAAGATATTCTTCAGAAGAAAGGAGCAAAAAGTCAACTCGATGACGAAGCGTTCCTTCCAGGTCGTAAGGCTCTTGACAGATTCAGAGCAAATCCCATGACTGTCAGTTGACAACAACCAGTATGTTAACGAGTAGTCCACTTTGCAGCCAGGAAGTGATCGGCATCATTCTCTCCTCCCTAAAGAACTGGTGAACGTTAAGCTGGATGGAGATTATGTCGCTATGTTTAAAGCGATGAACAGCGCCCGAAAACTTGCAGCGGAGAGTAAAATCAAGATGGAGGCAAAAACACCCGAAAAGGCGGTTGAGCATAAGGAATCTACAGTCGAACGACGTCTTTCCAGCATTATGAAGTCGTCCAGTAGGATTCGCACAAATCACGTCCGCTTTGCCGTAAGTGTAGAAAGCTATTTCCTCGAAATCTGTTCTGCATTTCAGGAAATCCTTGAAGAAGAACCTTCAAGCTCTGAGTCTAGATCAGTCGACCGTGATCCTAGCAAAGCAACGCCAAACGAGGGATCCAATGAGCCCACATCAGTAGACAAAATAAGCGAAGCGGTGAATGCGCTCACTTTAGACGAAGGCGAACTTTCAAAAGCACTTCAGCGACTAGATAGAGACGCACTGCTGCGGTTGAAGAAAGTTGTGAACGAGCTAGCAGCGACACCCACAGTGTAAGGTTTCATTTGCATGTTATCCAAGACGTTCGCTGAATTTTTAGCACAGGCGCAGATGGTAAAGAAAACGTAGAAACTCCGGCAGAAAAACCCCTGAGCACTGAAACTCCTAAGCGCAAAGTAAGGACGACCATCTCGCCGGCTAACATTTTTGCTCCCCGAGAAGTGAATGAGACTAACAAGCATCCGCCAGAACGTCACGACAACTTAAATCGCCACGCAAATCCTAGTACAAAAAACTCCTTTACTGCGGCAACGGTTTGTTATCAGGTGTTTTATAATTGGCTCCTAATGTTCACGTTTTCAGCAATTTTGTCACGTCAAAAGTCCAACGTCAGAAAACATGAAGGAAAACAAACTGTGAAAAGCGATACGTAAAGTGCGATATAGATTGTATGTACTTGTACCAAATACACCGAGACTGACTGACTACATTAGCATAACACAGCAACTGAAATGGAGTGCCCAGTTGATATGCCTTTAGTAATGGTGGTGCGATGCATTGCCCATGCATGCTTGGATGGCTAATTGAACTAACAGTTCTGCTGCAAAGGAAATTGTCACCCTCCCAAAATAGCGGAAAAACTGACACGTGAGCGTTGACGGCAAGCACAAATGCTCACAAAATTTTCGCGTGTCGAGATTACTTCGGGCTCGAATATGACGTCGACTTACAACTATTGGTGTATGTAGTGTTTGCGTTGATTGGTTTTAAGGTTCCTTATCGGTTTCGCGGTGTTCTTAATCTGTTGTCTGAATGATCACCGCGATGATCCGTGTCTCCTATGGACATCTTTTGTAGTTTGGTAAGACGCGAGTGCAATCAACTCCGTGATCGCTAGATAGGGTGTTGGTATATAAAATAGTTGGTCATTGTAGTTTCTCCAGAAAGTTGAATCTTTTCAGCGCAATGTTGTTGCTAGCTGTGGTTGCCGGGTTGATGGCCGGAGACTTGCGAGTAATTTTGCTGGTCGTCGGTGCTGCTGTTGCTTACATCCTCTTCAAGAAAACTAAAATGGCTAAGGTTGGCCATCTCTCTGTGCGTGAAGTTCTACCCGTTTCTATTACAGGTGGTCGAAAAGTTGGAGTGGAATGTTGCCAGGCGACTGAAGCAACGAGAGGAGCAAATCAATGAACTGCAGATCAAAACCGAAGCGCTTGACAGTTCTCTCCGCGAGGAAATCAATAGTCTCAACTACAAAGAGTTGATAAGTTAGTACATACGCTCGTACTGCCGTATTTTTTTACACTTTGGAAAAGAGAGATGTACTACTTTCGGCTGAGATTATTTTATATATCATTTATTTATGACTGTAAAGTATTATGTTATGATTTCTTTGCAGAGGCGCTCCAAGATGGAAAGTACAAATGCTCTGATGTGCTTCTCGCATTCCAGTACCGCGCTCTGAAGGCAAACGAAGAGACCAACTGCGTCTGTCTGTTTATCACTGTAAGTTCTCTTGACTCAGAAAACTTAAGGGCTAATGATTTTAGGAAGCCACAGAGCAGGCCAAAAGGCTCGATGAGCTTGCTAAAGATCCTCACTACAAGAAGCCGCCTATGTTCGGTTTCCCAATCAGCATTAAGGAGAACATCTACGTGAAGGGGTACGATGCGACTAAGGGGTATGCTAACGGAGTTGACTCTCCGAGCAAGGAAGACTCTCCCATCATTGCACAGCTTAAGGACTTGGGTCAGTTCATTTGTAAACATTGGTGACTTGAATTTTTTTTCCAGGAGCCGTGCCTTTTGTGCTTACCAATGTCCCCCAAAGCATGCTGTCTTACACTTGCATGAATCCTGTTTACGGTGTCACCACTAATCCTCACGACAAGAGGCGCACTCCAGGAGGTTCCAGTGGTGGCGAATCGGCTATTATTGGTGCTAATGGCTCTTTATTGGGAATTGGCGGAGATGTTGGAGGCTCCATTCGAATTCCGTGTCACTTTACAGGAATTGCCGGACTTAAGGTACTGTCATTCACAAATGATTCTATAAACTTTAAACCTATTCCAGCCTAGTCACTTGCGTTTGTCAGAAAATGGAATGGGAGTTTCAATTCCTGGACGTCCGCTAATCTGTGCCTCAGCTGGACCTATGGCACAAAGTATTCGAAGTGCCGCCCACTACCTGAAGTGCATTTGGTCCGATGACTGGATCTCACGCATTGATCCGTATGTACCACCTGTGCTGTGGAATGATGAGGAATATTCATCTACGCGGAAATTGAAGATAGGTAAGAGGAATTCTTTAAAGGAATTTCGGCCCATGAATACAATGCAGTGCGATCTCACAATCATCCTTCCAGGGTACTACAGCGACGATGGCTGGTTCAAGCCGACTCCCGCTATGCAACGTGCGGTTCTGGAGACGAAGGAAATGTTGGAGAAAGCCGGACACACACTCGTTCCCTTCGAACCTCCAAACGTCACTCGTGCTTTCCAGCTCTTTATTGGAGCTGTTTGCGTCGACGGCGGCGCCTACATTATGGGAAAAATAGATAATGTAAATCTGCAAACAATTTCAATACCATACAGACTCATTTAGGACCTACCCGTTCCCGGCTACAGTGACATGTTGCGGTTGTACAGACTCCCTGTCTTTTTGCAGCGCATTCTTGCCAGAGTTCTTGACCACATCTATCCCCGAATGGCAAAAGCTCTCCGTGCTATGCCCAAGACCACCAGTGACCTGAGAGAGATCTACGAAGAAATCAAGCAGTACCGTAACACATTCCAACAGCAAATGGCAGAAAGCAACGTCGACGCTCTCATCTGTCCTGTGCAGGTGTTTCCCAGCGTTGAGCACCATGTTCCCATGCAGATGTTCGCTACTGTATCTTATACCGGTCTCTACAATTTACTGGACTATGCTGCTGGAACCGTCAGTGTAACAAAGGTCACGGATGCTGACGAAGCCAACTTGGCCGAGTATCCAGCAAGTGATCCTTGGTACGCCAAGGTGAAGGAGGCCACAAAGGTAGTCTTGATTTCCATTTTAACATCACTTTAACGTAAATTTTAGGGTTCCGTCGGTCTTCCAGTTGGTGTTCAAGTCGTGTGCCAGCCGTACAAGGAGGAGCGCTGTTTGCGCATCCTCGGAGAAATCGAAGACGCCATCAAAATGTAATTAATTTAAGTGATCCTTTTCAGCAAACATTCAATAATAAATTATGTTGTATGTATAAGATCGTCGTTGCCAAAGCCGCTTTATTATCGTTCTTCCTTACTGTCGCCCCGCTTTGAAAATGTGCTTAGTGCTGTTTATTGTCCTATTGCACAGAATAAATGTTTAAGATGTCTTTAAAATGTCCTGTGTGCCGTTTGTGGTCATGCGGACGAAAATGTACGTATAAGTCACGAACATATTTATTCACAAAAACAAAATAACGTAACCTTATGGACTCACAAATAACTAGCAAAAATCCGGCTTACATTAAGCGATCCTGAGCCGAGGTGAATCTGGTCAATACAATCGTTATTATACAATTGCGCATGGCGGAAGAATAGAACCAGAATTTTAAATAGATTGCAACTTCCTTTCCCGTATTCAATAACAGTTCGCCCTCCGTCGGTGTAGAGTTCGAAATGAGGCGGAGAGGATGATGCCTGAAGTTACATACATGAATTACATACAAATACATACACAAAAAACTATTTACCATAGAAATGTAGAAGGCGTGAGGGTATTTTTGAATCGGAGTAATTCGAACCGTTTTCGAATGCGTGTAGGAGTTTGTAAAAGGCTTTTGAATATCAGCTTCCATTATTGCAAGGGATTGCGGTGTCATTTGAGTGTCCATGAACACACAGAACAATTGCCAGACAAGCTCACTGTCGGTAGGCAATTGCTCGTTCCACGCAGTAGTTTTCCCGTCCGAAGTCGTGGGTGCATTGCTTCCACTCTGCCACTTGAACTCGCGCATGGCAATATCGGAAGCCAGCTGTTTTACACGCGAAACAAGATACTCTTGATTTGGTATCGCACGAAGGTAAGGCATCAGGTACGGTAAGACGGTTGAGTGCAGAGCATGATAGGAGTTCAATGCTTGTTGTAAGTGTTCCAGAGATGTGTGACCGACCTATAAAATGCGTGAAAATTATGTAATTTTAAGACTCGAAACAACCTTAATGTGTGGAGTGATTTTTTCCCTCGTTATCAAATCGTTGAAGGCAGTGATTTCATCGTGAAGTGGCTTAATCACCGAATTGCGAATCCACACCCTCATGCGATCTTCACAGACACGCAAAAATAGCTCGTCAACCTCATACCTGAAAGTGAGTTTCATCAAATGGAACTTAAAAAAACAAACTTCTTGAAAATTGCGAAATTATTCAAATGAGTTAGTTTCAAGGAGAGACTCTGCGTTCCACTCAGCTTCCGTTCAAACACGACAGCAGCATCTTGGGCGGTTACACTAGCAGCTCTACGGCGTTCCCAACTATCACTGTTCCGCGTCCATTCAGCGTCCACTGGCGCATCTAAAGGAATATTTAAAGTTCTAAAGTGAAGACAACCAACTCACCCTTCTTCTTTTTCAAAATCGAATGGACGAGATTTTCTTGTGATGAGCTCGCTGTGCGGTAGTGGTCTTCTTTTAACTCCGGTGGATTCCAATCTTTCGAAATGTTTAGCATGACGTTTCCATTAATAAACTCCATTTCATATTTATCTCCATCTGAAACGGGTAAAAGGAAGCGTAAGTAAAGGTTTATCAGCTGTACCGTCTCGTGCATCGTTGGCCACCTCGTATTTTTTTGCTTCCGGCAGGTTCATCTGATGCACTGGGGGGACGGTTAGCGCGCAGTTTTTCTCCGCAGCATAAGCACTGCAAAGGTAAATACAAATAGAATTAAATTTTTAGACAGCAAAACAGAAAAGGCAATCTTCTAAACATACATTCGGTCTCGAAGGAAGCTTTGTAGCTGGTCCCGGGTTGATATGTTAAAAATATCTTTCGCGTTAGGAATACGTCCTGGCGGTATGCTTCCAGAGTCGTTTAGCCAGCCTTCCTGATTCATGATGATGTCTGAATTACTTCCGAATAAGTTAAGAACCAAACAGAAAAGAAATGGAGAAGCCGTAGCGACACCGCGCAAAAAGGACATTTGACTGCACCGCCAAGAAGTGTGAAATCTGACTGGTAAAGTTCGTTAATTCGGTAACATTAGAGCTCTAACGCTGTGACACATTTCATTGGTGGGCCAAGGAACCAGAGGATATCAGATGGAAAAACATTAATGCAAGTCAGGTTCTTAGCGATTGACCATCTCTTCTTACCTGTGTGGTGTACCACGAAAGGTTAAGAAATTTTGTTGAAAAACGTGAAAATTGAATCGGTGCAGGACATACTCACGGGTATTTCCCCGTCCGACCTGCAAACTGGTCAAAACAGTAACACGGCAGACATTTACTTCACCTGTTTACTTTCGAAATTTGCTGTGACACACCTTGTTGGGACACCATCTTCACCTGAGCTGCTGTACTGTTGAGAACGGGGGTATAGCTCAGTGGTAGAGCGCTCGCTTTGCATGCGAGAGGTCTGGGGTTCGATCCCCCATACCTCCAAACGCTTTTTGTAACTAACAACAAGGAAATGTCTTTACCGAGTCTGCTAGACGTGATCCGCTTAAAAAAGTGACTAGGACAAAATTAAATAGCGATAGCAAACAACATAGTTTTTATGCTTCGTCGAAAAAGCGCCTACAGGAAATCTTTCCGTGAAGCTCAAGCTCATGGTTACTGAAATCTGTGAAAAAATTGTTGTACTTAGATTTTCGGGTCGAGTGCCTGAAACACCACTCATTTTCGACACTTGGATCAGTGGTGAAGACGTGGAGGATAAGAGTGGTTTGGATTCTTCACGCACTTTGGATTCTTCAACCTTGTTCACTGAACGACCGAGAATTGACAAAAAAGGAAATCTGCTCAAAAATGTGTCTAGAACTATTTTTTACTTACCTGTTTTGTAAATCATTTCAGCACCGTTAAATCAAGGAAGATATTTACAGTAAACAGTTGCATATTAATTAAGAACTATATTAATTTTTACGCCACACTATCTCAAGTACTGCCACTCTCCAAGTCGCACATTTATTTCGGATCTTTATACAGACATCAAATATTTTTTCATCAGCTATAACAATACCGGCTTGAGACGATATACAAATAAGGATATGGAAAGGCCTCGGGTGGGAAAGTCCGAGTGTGGGAACGTTTTCGTTACAGCATAAAGAACACATGGTCGTTGGTGTTTATGCTAATCTTTTTGGTTGCAGCGAGACGCTCATATTCGAAGCCGTTGAGTAAGGTTCGACCCAAGTAGCGCATTATCTCAATCCAGGCCTCCATACAAATTGGTTCTATTTCTTCATTAAGAACGTCGACAACCGAGCAAACCACTTGTCCACAGAAGAGTCGAACGTTTTCCTCCGTGAAAGCGCCTTGCTGAGAGACTCCCACATTAGATTACGAATACTCATGTTATTCTATTACCATCATTTTACTATTATAGTGCCGCTGGCCATAGGTGAACATGGCGGGAGCCATTTGGGCTTCTAGCTGGTCGACGTTTCTGACCTTAAAACGAACGGAATTTCCATGGAAAAAGTCATTTGAGCACATACGGCAAGGTCGATGATGTTTGTGAATAGTGAAGTATGGCGGAGGAAGGAATGTTCTTCAGGCAGTTGGTCCAATCCCTTGATGTTCATGTCGATTTTGAAAATGGGCTTCAAGTGGGGTACTCGGGTGAAGATTCGCTCGAAAACGTAATAGCCAAACGTTTTACCGCCGTGGCGCTCTAAGCGCTCTTTGATGTTTTTCCAGGACGTCTTCAGCACGAGTCTTTGCTGAAAATAGCCTTAGTTAATGTATTTACGTGCGATATAGATGATGCAGGAAAAGAGACTATCTTCCTCGTACGCCTCGGAACGTCACGTCATTCAATCAGGGTAAATGTACTTCTTCGTCTCTAAGGCGTTTCCGCGAGCCCTCAATGGCACCGGCACGCTCCGTCGGTTTTGCGTCAGCTACTCTCCAAAATCATTAGCATGCATCAAACCGTCATCGTGCGGTCTTAACTTTGTCCCAAAATGCAAGAGGAAGAACACGGAGTTGAATTATTAATACAGTTGGTGACAGTTTAAAACTTATTTCGCCTAGTGCGAAGCTTGTTTTCCCATAATGAGTTCACTCACCTCTTCATCGAGAACGTTTTCCTCTGAAGCTACGGATTTGTAGCTGTAAGTGCGCATCTGTTTGAGAGGCGACAGGCTGCGGGCTCTGTTTAACGGTTTCATCTCGAATTCAACGTCGGGCATCTGCCCATCGTCCAGGCTTCGAACAGTGAGACTTCCACAGGACGTCAGGAATTCCATGCGACGCACTGCGGCCGGGCGATTACGCTTTTCGGCGATGATTTGGTCGCGGATAGTCTTTATGTTCTCTTCATTGATGTGAGGGGCCTGGAATAGGAAGCCGTAAACTTTACAAAACTGAACTTTAACTGAACTAAACGTAGACCTCTATTTCTAGACGTCTTACTCCCCAGGGCTCCTTGGGTGTGCTCTTTTAAAGAATTCCTAGCTGAATTAAGTACTGCTCTATTAATTGGATTGGCTCTTCGGAACTTGCAATGATCCCATAAAAACATAAATAAAAGTGAACAAGGTCGCTCATAGTGGAAAATCGTTACAACGTAGTCCCCTCCGGACCTTTCTTTAATCTATGGTTCTGGCACAATGTATGCGGTCGTGAAGATGCTTGAACTCTTTATGTGGAATATCCTCTCCACAAGAAAACACGAGACATGTCGTGTTATCGTTCTATTTCCACGAACCATCAATATCTGAGTACGGAGGTGTCCGCTGTGCAGAACCCATTAACTGGAGATAGGGGAATCACAAACTAAGGGAAATTGCTGGTTTCGCAAAAAAATCTTACAAAGTTATACTCCAAGTCTTCCTCTTCGGTCGAGTCGCGGCCATTTATCTGGATGCGCGGGGGCGTAGTTGACGACGTCGGCTTAATTGGTTCTTCGCCTCCAAACGTGAATGAGATGTGATTGACGTGCGTGTCCTAAATGTTTTCTGCTCAAAGCATGGCAGCAATACACACGAGAAATTAGCCTGCTATCAATAACTCTTAGCGCGCGGAACACGTCAGTCTGCTGGGAATATCTGCCTGCATTTTTTGTTTGCTTTGTACGGTCAAGAGATTTTGTTTCATCTGGCGAGATCAAATGTTTCCCATTCAGTTAAGGAGCGGCCAACTTTTTGCTCCACACTATTGCAGAACCGAGTGAATAATGCATTAAAGTGCCGACTTCTCGGTTTGTTTGCTCGTCAAAACGGAGCGGTCAACACGTGCCGAGGAAAGGAGGCTTATCTCCAAAGGGGGATTGTGATGTACAGTGTTTTTGCTTTCCAAAGAATATGTGTCGCTAGAGATGACACAAATATAGCATGTTTTCCGACTAAAAATGGATTGCGCATCGGCATATGGGAGCTATGCGGTGTATTATAGCGAAAATACATGTCTGTACGTGACAGATGGATGGGACAGGCCAATTCACGGCGGGATCAAGTGCGATCTTCAGTTAATATGGAATAGGATATGTACTCATAAAAAGATGATCAATGGACCTGGGTAAGTGCTGAAGGGCTTTCGTCGTGCAAAGCTCTTGCTTTCGTTTGCAAAATGCACTCTCAAGTGGGAGCTCACATTCTCAAGAAAATCGAGATATGAACCCAAATTATGTTCTGTGTCATAAATTCTCCAACACCTTTATATCTTAAATCTAACAGGCTTTAAATGGAAATCGACGCAGCATTATCGTGCCTAGAAGATGTCGATGGTAAGCGATTACAAAGGTTCAGGTCCTTAGTGGTGCTAAAGCATTCTGTCACACTTTGCTTCATCCTTACAGTATCCAGCTGCTACTCGAGCAATTATGACCGCAACCTTGCATTTTACTTGGAAGTAAGGTTAATCGGATGCAAACAATTGGAAGTTCAGTGCACTTCTCAGAAGTGCAATTATCTTCTGCTCCCATAAAGCGAAAAAACGCCCGATTCACACATCCGTAGCCGGCACGCAACGGAATTTCGGCTCAGTTGTCTGCTTCCTTGTTTTGACATGCAACATGTAACCCTTGTTTTCTCAGATGCACATAACGGAAGTGATCAAGGCACATCGGCCAGAATGACTCACCGTTCCGAGGGACTGCGTCGTTCCGGACGGAACTGACTGTCGTCGAAGCTCGCGCAGCTTCTTCTTCTTGAAGTGGAGCGGCGACGCACGAGGATGACTGTTGCCCATCGTCGATCGGCGATCTGGGGATAAGACTACGGTATCGCAGATGCGGAAGTCGACGCGAGACGATCGGAACGTCTGGAAGACTGCACTAGTGGCGACCGCACCTTCGGACGTTCAAAGCACGCTCGCGTGTCGAACTCAATTAACAGAAGGCAACATTAGGACGCTTTCGGGTGAGGACGATTAGGGGAGGGGCCACCGGCACCGAACGGGAAGCAAGCTATGTAGAGGAGGCGGAAGACACACGCATTTGACGAGCTCGCGCGCATGGATAGTTTGAGAGAAATGACATTTGGTTAAAGATAGCTTCCGACACCCCCGCTGGTGACAAGAAATACGAAATTCCTCGAAATTTAAGACGACTAATTGAGTGGACAGGGCGACAAATTCCCGGAAAATGGGGCTAGATCACGGACGACGAAATCGAAAAAGGTTGACAGATTATTAGCAATTTGTCAAATTAGGCCCAGACTGGGTGGGAGCGCCACTCTTGGATTCATTGCCGCTGGAACAGAAGAACCTTAAAATAGAGAGTTACGTAAGCGGAGATGTCCCTGCACTTTTGAAATGCCGACACGACCGGCCTTAGGACAATTTCTGCACAAGTCGGTTGCTGGCTGCATATCCAATATGCCTACAAGTAGTTAATCATTCCTCAATGGTGGTTCCGAGCACCTTCACCAAATGGTCCCCACTCAGCGTTGTCTGCCCAAACAAACAATCGTAGGAACATGCAGTTCGAAAGGTAACTCGGCCGGCATGGCTCTGTTTGCACAGCCTGTGGGAAAATTGCATTTGGGATTCGGAAAATTCGGGAACGGCCATGTGTGCGTCGGGTGACCTCTGCCTCCCGGAGCCATTAAAACTTTTTCCGCTGTTCATTTTTGTCCACCCACTCACCACTTTGAAACATCACGGAAATGTGGTCAAAGGCACGGGCGCCATCGGAGTCTCCAGCCGGCCTGAAGACTACCACTAACTTAATCAATTAGCAGAAGAGACGTCAAACTCGATTTCGGCAGAGGCAAAAGAACGCGTGCTCTGTTCACACGTGCAAAAAAACTGCACGAGCGGTCATTAGGCAGAGTACGTCAGGAAGTATGACACGGGTGCGCTTAAATGTTGCTTTGTCCTCTTCAGACCTTGGTCACTCAATGAACGTGAATAGTCAGCACGACTATGAAACGGGATTAATGTTAGGAAAGCAGATAATTGGATGCGTCCAAATCGCGGGTAAGGGACATTTTTTCACGGCCTTTTGCAAGAAATACCAATCTGGTGGCGGTTCTGAAGCACGGAGCAAGGCCTAGCTCGCCTGCAATTAGAGGGGTAATACTGGTGGATTTTGCGAAATCAACGCGCACAATGCCACTTGGCGCATGCGCCAGATAGGGAAACAAAGCAGGCGGGTAAGCTCACCAGGCCTAAGGGTCCGTTTCATCGCTTTTATCGCTATGCTGCGCGACGAGCCCTTTAATATTATTCATGTGTAATCTGTTCGTGGAACCGCCCATTTGTCGGTGAGGCTGACAAGCCCGCTTGTAGCAGGAGGAGTTGCTTCGAGGACGTGGAATCATGCGGCCACAGCAAGGTCACGCCGTGGCACAGGGACGTTACGCAGAAGGCACAGAGAATGCTTTGTGATTGTCGATGAATGCATCGTTAACAGGGCCTTGCCTCGTCCGAGGTGCGCGAGTACGCAATTGCTCTCGGCCAAAAACAATTGTCGTCAAAGAACCGACTCGGACGGAGAGGAGGTTCGACGACGAGATCCACTTATCGCGCGTACGAGTTCGAGGAACCTAGGTGGACTCGTCTTTGAGTTTCCTAAGTAAATTTCCCTCCCGGTTCAACACGGCCATCGTGCACTTTTTATTATTTTTCTTCCTTTCACGGTCGCTAGCCAGAAGTCAAGCAGGGCGGAAATCTTCATCGGGTCACCTGGAACAGCAGACGCATTTCCTTCCATTTCGCAGCAAGCTATCAAGGATTAGCGCCATACTAAGCGATCCTCCCTTGCAAGGCAGGAACACTTCGGTGAGGAAATGGTATAAGTGTTATTGTGAAATTCTCGTTGCCGTCCAAACGGCTCAAAAGATGAACGACCAAACCATATATACAGATGCTAAACATGGATTGTGACAAGTTCCGCCAAGCTGTGCCATACCGTATTTTAAATGAGTTGTCAAGGGCAACAGGGATGCCGAATATCAACATCAATATTTATTCATCCCGCTCTCTTTCGCAACAATTCGGCGCACTCGCTAATTCCCCGTTATGAAAAGAAGGGCATGTAGCACGGGTGAAAACATTGCGAATCTTATAAGAAGGGCAAGTGAAGCGGAATACCTGTACGAGCCGGAAGATGTCAATATTTATCATGTGGTTAACAAAGTTGTGGATGTTGTGGAAGTTGTGGAACCATTTTACACGCTCTTGACACGTAAACATTCAGCTTCTGCTGTAATTAGAGATATGGGCTAAAAACCAGACGTGCATGAACCCCTATTGGAATACAAGAAAATATTAATAGATTTAGTCCTTTAGGTCACTGCAGAATAAACTGCTTCTCGACGAAAAATGTAGCAATGAATTAAAAAAGAAATCTCGAGTTAAATTTCGACCACTGAACCTGAAGAAGTCCTGACGTTCCATCTGGGTCGCTTAAAACTGTACACCACTCCCCTACGATAAGCCACTTTGCGGAAGAATTTGGAAGTGCAAAAGTGACGCGCCCTTGTCAGCAATTGCAAGCAACGTAATCCATAAATTGGCTTTTACGGGCCGACCAAGTAAACAGAAGTCCAAGACTATTACTGTCCACAGTGCCGTCAATCACATGCAAATCATCAGCTCCGGAAAGGAAGTTAGCGGTGCAGTCCACTGCAGAATTTGGCAAGAGTGAT
Source organism: Steinernema glaseri (assembly GCA_000757755.1). Taxonomy (NCBI): domain Eukaryota; kingdom Metazoa; phylum Nematoda; class Chromadorea; order Rhabditida; family Steinernematidae; genus Steinernema; species Steinernema glaseri. The sequence continues at coordinate 95,926 of KN169334.1, forward strand.
CGTTGAACTAAAGGCTAGGTATGACAAATGGATGACTCGACGCAAAAGGTCATTATAAACATAGAAAAATTCAAAACGCTGATGTCAACATTTTGAACTTGTAGTGCGGAGAGTCGCGACTCTACATATGAATGCTTCCGGCGAAGATAATGATATCGCTGATGACGCGTCCAATGCCGTCAACCTGACAAGTCCTTCATTTCCTCTTCACGCATCAGTACGCAAAAGGTTCATGTTTGCTGACGAAACCCACAAAACGGGCAGCTATTGACAAATGGTTCGCTTACCGCATGATGTTCTGGCGTCGTTGCATAAGCGCATTTAAATGTCAAAAAATAAATAGTAATTGGGATGGAACGAAATGAAGCCTTTAGAGCAGATGATCTTGTTGATCGACATGCTGGACACCTTGCTGACTCACATTATATACAGCCCACGCGTTGAACCCCATTTCATGGAACGATGTTTTCTTCCGGCGATTTTGCGAACAGGAAATGGTTATACTCTCTAACGCCGTGTCCAATCAAGGGCGGCCAAAAAGTGGGGATTAAAATAAAGATCAGACAATTGGTCCGTTCTACAGCCGTCGATGATTATAGTGACCAAGAATCAGAATTCAGGTCATATCGTAAAAGATATTCTTTCCGGTAAATATGTGTTTCGCAAGAACAAAATTGCTCGTTGAGCATCAAATAAGGAAACATATGCTTTGTTCGTGTGCTCCACTCGTATTGCTTCAGGTTCACATATTCTGAACTTTATACGAAAGGCGTATGGACATAGAATATGTCAATTGATTTGACCTATCTGATTTGCAATGGATGTATGGGGTCTATTGTACTAGATAATATAAAAAGGAAAATAACAGGAAAACTGCATGGTAAAACACATGACAAAAACGCAAAAACGTAGGTTGTTCTCTGTCTTCGGTAGGAAGTGACCTGATATGGTTGGTTTAATTTCATCCAGGGATCACATCGCTCCGAAGAATGTCCGATAAATGTTACTATCCTTGACCGTTTGTTGAAAAACAGTTGTACGCAGGATAATGAGGACTGATGGGTAAAAGTTGCGATGTTTGTACCTCGTTTTGCCGGTCACTCAGGCATAAACAATGAGATCGAGAGCAAGTTTATTTTTACGAACATAGAGTAGGTTAATTTCACAAACAATGGGGGACAGGTGAACTGTTTTTATTTTATTCGAAAAGCTTGTTTTGTTCGACGCGAATTTGCATATCGCTATCGCAAAATGTGCTCCGACTGCACAGAGAAAGCTGAAATAGAGAGATGCCGTTCTGGATATGAGAGTGTTTGTAGTGCTCCTCGCTAACCTCATATCTCATTCATATGAGCTTCCGGATCATTACTACGGTAGTGATCGAAAACTATATATTCATATATATATCTTCTGTGTTCAGTGTATCAGCGCCAGACATTGGTCCAGCCCCGTCATTATCCGACAGATGCCCACGACTTTCATAAGCCTTTATTCAGCGCGCAACATATTGATAGTGGATCCTCGGCTAACAAAGGAGAAGACAATATGGATCCGTTGAATAATGCATCCAAGTGGATGATTAAATTGACGAGCAAGCTGATGCGTGGCATTGCAAGGCTACTGGAGCCCATCGGGATGTTTATCGACACTGTCGAGAGCATGATTGAGCGATTTGTACACTCGGGTAAGTATAGTTAATTTATAGAATACCATGCTTGTTAAGCGAATGATACAGAAGACAGCACCAGCAATTTGCGACGATTTTCTATCAGCACTCGGTCAACTCGGTCAACTTGAAAGCATTGAATGATTGAACACTTCACCTGTAGAATACAAATTCTTTGTGTAGAATACAGATCTTTTCAATACGTCGACTACAATAGGCTTGTACACGAATAAATAGACTAAAAAATAGACTGAAATATTAGCAATAAACTTACACGGCTTGATTTGATTTTCTTTTTTTTAACGGAAAATTGGAGGTATATAGGGTATTAGAAATCTTACCCTTTCTTAACTCTATGATTCTTCACTTGGAATTTCTCGCTCACTCAGGACATAGTCCAGATCGTGCCCTGTTAGAGCAACATCTTTTTCCTTCGATGAGTAGCGAACTAGTCGGACAGCAGATCGATTACAATAAAAAAGTCAAAAAATAGGTCCCAAATGATTTTGACTTGCAACTTTCTAACTTCTTTTAAAAAGTATTAGTCTTCTTCCAGTAAAATAGAATAGAGTCTA
>KN169418.1:2999-15222 GCA_000757755.1 Steinernema glaseri
GACGGCTTCTCACATTGAGTTTCGGCAGGTTCCAAAGCTGCTTCGCCAACGGCTGGAACTGCTGGCTATCTGAACTATCCATTTACAAGTTAGCAATACGTAACGACTCAATATGTTGTCCAAAAATATGGAAAAACTGATTCCAGTGGCCTGGTGCCACGGTTCGCCCTTCGGGGTTGATACGGAGCGAGCGAATACACATATCTCTATCCCAGTGTTTTGACAGCCACTCCATGTGTAATGACGTTACATGCACGAACGACTCTACAGAGAGCCAAATCTTGTGGTTACGCGGTAGAAATGCGACTTTCTTTTGTAGCACTTCACTAGAGTAGTTGTTGATATCGACAGCTCCTTCGTTTTTCAGCCTGAATATAGGAGATGGACATCTTCAAATGGAAAACCTCCTACCTACATGACACTTAAATAAATGGGACGATCAGCCATCTCGTTGACGAGAGGCCAAAAGGACCTTCTGACGCGCCGCAATCTGCAGAACTTGCGTGAGTCCCGGAGATAGAGAAGGATCTGACGAAGGATTTCCGGGGGCAGGTCGGCGATAGTCGTTTTCGGTTTCTTCTGTCCCCGACCTAGTCCATTAAACCACGCGCAGCAGGAGAACATGATAGTATTATAGTAATCTCTGACTCCTTCTTTTCGAATAACGTTGCGATAATTGTCACTTCGTTGGTCATTTCACACGTTGGAGTCCCACCTCAACAAGGATGACTCTTGAGTGAGATTAACCTTGAGTCACTTCCCAGTTCTTCACTTTTATTGAATAAGTTGATGGGTAGTGACCTCGACCCATGAGTATTTTATCAAGTATTTATTTAGAACACGCTTCCTTTGAATAAATACATTATGGTTGCTGAATTTGATAGAATACATTGGATTCAGGGACCATTCTAATTGAAGTGCAGCACTTGAAGCGTTCTTAGAAAGCTTTCTAACTTTTTTTTGGTACAACCTTCCCGCTTCCAGAATTTGTTTTAATCGCGTTTCAAACTTTAAATGAGTTTGCAACTGTTGTTCTGTCCCGCTCCAGGATTGAAAGGAAGCCTTAGGAATTCATTTATTTATATATGCTCTGGTTTCTTGTAATAATGTATTACAATCGTCCGATGTGGCCGCGCGACCACATCCCGGCACTTGGTTCTCCTACACGTTGGCGACCCCTAAACGAGAATTTGATCAGACTCCATCTTCCACGGACCCACGTCTCTCTCGCTCGTCGATTTGCGCCTCCTCGTACTCCTGCTCGGCCACGGAGACTACCGAGCGACAGTCCTCGATGCCGCCGTCGGCACGGGAGTGCTTCTTGCGCAGCGAAGGCCTATGGAGTCCACTGGACATCCTCCTGACCGCAGACGCTGAAAAGCAGTTTGAGTGAGGTAAGAGTGGATGAGGATGAGATGAGAGGGAAGAAAAGTAAATGATTTAATGTCAATGGTCGGAAGAGGCCGTAGAACATTGCTTATCTATAGTTTGTCATGTCAAATGACTGATTTTGAGATTTCTTAATTTTTGGAAAAGGCGCTTTTTTTAATGCATTCGTCCCTGCTGCAAGTACCATTTTGAAGCACCATTTTGATAGCACCATCAGAGGTGGGTACCCGAAAAAACCCGAAACAAAAAGCTTAAAAAATCCTATTTTTGGTCTGTACCAGAAGCAGGACGGTTCGGGTACCCGACCCGAACCCGGTCCGAAAACCCGACCCGACCCGAACCCACCTCTGAGTACCATTGCCTTTTGGGCCAACCTTACTAATTTCTTCTTCCAGAAACTTATTCGCTGGGATTTATAATTTCTCCCATTTATTAAATTTGAATTTTTGCGCGTTCGTTCAAGCTTCTTCACAGAAGCATGTGCCAAAGACCTAGTGAAGCGTTTCTCTAATTCAATTATTCTCACTCCCATTTTTCTCTTTTAAAAGTCTATTTTTTGTCACGTTTTCCAGTGTATGAAATTTGCACTCACAAAAGCGGTGGACGATGTCATCGAGCGACTGCTGGGGCTCCTGCTCGCGCGCCCACTCCTGCTCCTCTCCCGAGGCGAAGATGGCGAAGAAGGCGAACCCGAAGAGGTCCACACACATGGCCACCAGGAAGCACGCCTGCCAGCCCTCGGGATTCTGAAACGAGCTTCTTAGCTTTGAGGTTACGGTAGGAGGACGCACGTCTTTGGTCAGATGCTCGGTGAGGAAGCCTCCGATGCCTGCGAGGGCGCCGAAGCCGTTGGAGAAGCCCATGAGGATGGGCGCGTAGCGAGGCGCGATGTCGAAGTGGTTGACGTTGAATCCGGCCATCTCGCAGCCACTTGTGCCCGAGGCGAGCACCAGGAGGCTTACGGCGATGTAGGGCTCCGTGATGAAGGCTAGTCCGCAGAGGAAGAGTGCTTCTCCGAGGAAACCTGAAGAGGGGAGGACTTATTTTATTATTTTTGTCTCTAATTGATAGTCTGCATTTCTAGATCCATTTATTAAATGGCAGGTGAAGAGACCTAAGCTCTGTTCGACTCCGTAGGAGCTTCTCTTCCTCTATGAGTTAGAATGAGTTAGATTTGCAAATAAGTTAACATCCGAAGATAACTCGGTTTTCTTATGTGTTTTCTTATTTTCTTATATAAACCTAAACCTAAAGAGAGGAGGACTTATTTCCTATTTTGGTCGTTAATTGAACGTCTTTATTTTTAGATCCATTAAGAGACGAGCGCTTCTTTTTCCCTATGAGTTACATTCGAAGATACGTGAACATCCTAGGATACTAAATCTTTATCAACCCGACCCTTCCAGGAAAGACCGAAGCACATAGCACGCTCCCTCCATTAGGTTCTTGCGAGTCGGGGGGACGTTCGCCAAACTTGGTCTTCTTATGTGTTTATAAACCGGAGATCACTTCGGTGCTCCCACCGAAACCAGCACAGGTTGGGAATGTGGGAACAAAGATCACTAATCGGCGTCATTTACAGCGCTCTTTAGAAACGAACGCTCACAAACAGTTTTGATCAAGTGGTCACTGCTACATGATCAGAAAATAGCTTGATCTGGGTTCACCTGATTGAATGGAAGTGCTGGAGGATTTGGGCCTGTCAGAGGTGTGGTACGCTATGTGTTCTCGTTTTTAGAGTGTGCTCAATTAGCCCATAATTGGCGGTGATCAGTATATAGATTTACAGGCAGGGATGTTGTTATTTATGGTCGTTATTTTCGGTCGGAACAGTAGAATCAAGTTTGTCAAGTCCCTGTAGAGTTCTAAGGATCCACTCACAACGAAACCGTAAAATGTGACCTTATGCGATCCTTATTGGGAAACTTTGTAGTCACTTCTTAGGTGTAAAGGCCTCTCAAGTGTGAGAATTTGTTGCAAAGGCAATTTTGGACTGCGCATTTAGGGGATAAATGTAACACCAATAATCAGGAGCTCACACCAGCTACAGTATTTGAATGTGAGCACCTTCCGAAAGCAATAACAGATCTAATTCTGTACGTTTGGGAAGGTCAAAGGGTTTCCGTTCTAATGTGACCTACCGATGCTGTTAAACATCTTGCGCACCGTCGTCGTCGACATCTTCCCACTTGAGCGCAGGTAGTCGGCTATCTGTCCCGACGCGATGATGGTCAGCGCGAGGAGCAGCTGAGGAAGCGCTGACACGAGGCCACTCTAAAAACTTGATATGAATTTTATCAAAAAGCAAAAGACACTCACGTCGTGGGTCTTCATCTTGAGCACGTCCTGCATGTAGGTCAGCTGGTTCCCCAGCAGCATGAAGAAGGACCACGAGCGGCAGAAGCTGGCGAAGACGATGGCCCACACCGGCAGCGAGGTGAGGATCTTCCGCCAGGGAATCGTGGTCAACTGGAGATAGCGAGCTAGCCGAGGAGGAGGAAGAGGGCCTACCGTAGTCTCACCCGTGGTGACAGGGCCCACTTGTTGCATGATGTACTTACGCTCTTCGTCGGAGATGTGATGATGGGCGGCTGGCGACGGCGCGCTTATGCGGAGCCACCAAACGGCCCATAGGATTCCCAGCACTCCTGAACAGAGAGGGTTGATTAGCTGGAAAATTGGCAATTAAAAAATTAGTAAAAAATAAAAAATGCTTCACAACAGAAGATAACCTTATAAAGACAGAGTCTTTTGGCGTTTGATAATCCAAAAAATTTGTACCCGGATCGTAGAACTATTAGGGCTTCTTTACTTTAATTATTAGAGCTAGGGTTGGGGCGGGCTAATTTTTAATTAGTAACATTAAGAGTTCCTTGTCCCTAGTTTTTGGGAACTGAACGGTGACCTCATGTTTTGTATACTGTAGAGATTACCCAAAGACAACTTTTTGTTTCTGTATCTACCCTAGCTTCCCTCCATTGGTGACCTAAATCGCCGACTTATGTCGTCAGAGCTCTCCTTCCTCTAATCCCTCCCCTAATTCCCTATCGCTCTTCAAAAAACAAAACGAGTCGACATGGCGCGTCAAATCCGTCGGCCTCATTAGCGCTCTCTCGCGGGGATTCCCTGCACTTCCTCCCTAATCCGGAGTCCACCTACCGTATGCGTAGAAGGGCGCGTGCCAATTAACGTAGGAGACGAGATAGGCTGAGAGGGGCATTCCCACCATGACGCCCAAGTAGCTGCCGCTGATGGTCGTCGTCGCGAGTTTGGAGCGTTCCAAAGGAGGTGCCCAGTGCCGCCACACGCCGTGCATGGCGGGGAACGCGACTCCCTAGAAGGAACTGTGAGGGGATATCGTTAAGGGGGAATACTTACTAAAGAGAGCCCTTGGCAGATCTGGATGACGACGACGACGAGGTCAGCTTGAGGGTGGAAGTTCAGCGCCACGGCCATGAGGATGTTCAGTAGGCCTGCTACTGATACGGACACGGCGTAGAGCCTGCAAAGAGGGTACGGTATGTTATGCTAAGGTCAGCATGATCCGAATTTAGAACTTGAAAAGACAAAGTAGATCAAAACAAACAGATAGATCTAGTTTCCTACTTTACCGTCATGTGGATGGACTTTACAGTACTTCAAATTTATGCCCTTCTAATGCCCTTCTTAGAACAAACATCTCCCAGCAGCATGGACTTTCTAGGTTGTGTTGATATCACCCGATGTTTTCGAAAACAACTTTCAATAAACATCGTCCAGTCCCTCTCCTTCTGCACCTGTTTTCGTCTTCCACAACAACTAGAAATAGCCTGCTTCTTTGTTATGGTGGAAACTCTGCAGGGTCTGCAACGAGAGGGTTAAAGATCCGGATGAGCAGCTTTTCCCAAACAAAAATTCAAAGGACATGGAAATGACATGACCTGAAAGGCCAACTAGCCTCGACACCTTGAAGAGTGGAGCTGCATGCTAACTCGTCAACTTGAAGAGGAAAAAATATATCCCATGAAAAAAATTGCTTCCTTAATCTTTCCACCCTCCAAGACAAACGCTTTATGTTGCGTTCCTACCACTTGGAATTCCCGAAAACAATCTTAATCGATCAAAACTTCTCTCCTACCTGTTGTCGTCTCAGACCCATACACCCATAAATTCGGGTCGAACACCGACTTTAGGAAAATCTCAATAAACTTCGTCCAACCCCACGCTTTCGTCTTCTGCAACAGCTAAAAATAGCCTGTTTCTTTGTTATGGTGGAAACTCTAGGGTCTGTGGTATTTGGCTATTGTAAAAGATACACGGATTTTTTACATATCGTTAATTACCATCGTTAATTATAAATTCATCAAACTTGAAACTGGTTTCGAAACAAGGACCTGAAATTCTTGGCAAGTCGAGTTGTTGACTCGCCGACTCGAGTCGTGCCTCGAAACACCAAGACAACTGCTACAAAAATATATCCCATAAAAGAGAAAAATATAAAATCCTTCTTTAATTTTTCCACCCTCCAAGACAAACGTTTGTCCTACGATCTGCAACGAGAGGGTTACAGATCCGGAGAAGTGTAGCTCTTCCCGAACAAAAAATCAAAGTCCATGGATATGACAGAGCCTGAGATGCCAATTCGCGTGGAAATCTTTACGAGTCGAGTTGCATGCTGATTCGACGACTTGAGGAGGACAAAAATATATCCCATGAAAGAAAAGTTTTCCTTCCTTAATCTTTCCACCCTCCAAGACAAACGCTTTATGTTGCGTTCCTACCACTTGGAATTCCCGAAAACAATCTTAATTGATCAAAACTCAACAACTTCTTTCCTACTTGTTGTCGTCTCCTACCCAAACACCCATAAATAGCCTAACATTAGTCACACCAATGCGGGTCGACAACCAAACTTCTTGTACAGCTTAAGGCAAATTCCGATCACTGGAGAGACCTACTTATTAGGGGCGAACTTGGCAGCTAGCAGACCTCCAGGGATTTGTGACACGGCGTATCCATAGAAGAAGGAGCTCTCCAGCATACCCAGCTCTGTCGGGGTCCAGAAGAACTCTTGAGCCTGGAAAGGAGTCTAAGGAGGCCACGGCTTCTCGGCTTACATAAACGTCGCCAAATGGATCTGTGAAGTTGTTCACCATGCGGGCCTTGGCGGCGCCAAAGTTGCACCGGATCCCGAAGGCGATCATGAGGCCGAAGGAGGCGCAGATGGCGATCTGCCATCGCTTCTTGGATAGGAAACAGCAGTCCTGAAGGGAAAAGAACGGTACAGCGATATGATTGGTAAAATTGGTGGCAAAAATATTGAATTTAGAGAGCTCTTCTTGGCGTACTGCCGCGATGTCCAAAAATCACCTACAAATTTTAGAATGGTAAAGGTAGTCCCAAAAAGTTTTGCAAAGGCCTAGACATTATGAAGGACAGAAAACGTATAAATTACTCCTACACATATTTATATTTATTCGATGCCCAGAATTTGATTTTATTAAAAGTTTTATTTAGTTATATTCAAAAATTTTATTCAAAGGAAAGAAAAAGAACGGTAGTGATTAGTGAAAATGGTGGCAAAAATATTGAACTTCGAGAGCTCTCCTTGGTATATTGCCTAATTGTTCAAAAATCACCTACAACTAGGTTTTGGAATGGTAAAGGTAGGCTCCAAAGGTCTCACAAGGACCTAGAAATTATTAAGGAGCAAAAACGTACAATTTCCTCCCTTATTTAAAATGACTCAAGGTTTAGATTTTATTCAAAAATTAAATCTAAACTCTGAGAAGCAATATATTCACATTTTTCTTATCTTCCCCCTCCCCCTCGATGACCGTAGGATGACCAGCAGAAAACTGGGAAAACAGGTGCCAGGCTCACGGCTACCGTGAAGTGCCGAGGTCGATCACCCGTCGACTCTTCCGAACGGTAATAGCCTCAGCGTTCTGGATTTTGGCTCCCTCACTGTGAAGGTGTAGTCTGTAGTTCTGCTTGCATCCACTCTTTCCAGACAAAAATGACGCTCGAGGTTCACTTTTTTTTATATTAAAAAAATGTGGAATTACATAAAATGCGAGTCACATCATCGCCCTTCTCTACCGCATCAAGGAATGCATCGCCACGTGACCTCTCATCGGACTGTCTCCCCTCCGAGCGACTACTTGATCACATTCCGCCAAAAGAGCGAGCGGCGCACGTGCCTTTTGGTTCGTCTTGGAATTTGATGTTTGTAACATTTGATCAAATTTGGGTTTCGAAAGAAAAACTTCTAAAGCTGTCCTCCTGGTTTACCCATGTCTCCAGTTGAAAAGCAAAATGACCGATCTACTAGAGAGAAGTTAAGATATCCCAATTCCGATCCTCAAAAATACTGGAACCGCTTCCGCTTAGGATCTAACGTTTATTATCTACAATTCAAGAATTGTTTCTGGTCGGAACGTAATGTAATGAATCCAAACTGTCTAAATACAAAAATTCAACCAAAAATGCCAAAAAAGAAAAGAAGGAAGAAGGACCAAAAATACAAACTGCAAAAGCCAAAAGGTCGAACTTATCTAAAATATCTAAAATTTTCGTATCCATGTTTTCACTTATCGCAATTTGAAAATAACCAAAAGGCCAATCCAGTCCAGTTCAAAAATTCCATAAATTTCAAGTACGTTAAGGCTTAAGGCCCGTTCACAGGAAATTTGGATTGGAATCAAGCTCATCTAATTTAATTTAACGACTTCCAAACGTCGACGTGGTCTCCAATCCAACAGTCAAGCTTATGACACCAAAAATACAAACTCCAAATGTATCTCCTCCATTGACGTTGTTTATAAAACTACAGTGTGTTAGATGTGACCTGAATTCTCACGGAACCCCTTAGAAGGCTGACGTGAAACCAAGACAGGTCGCAAACATCCGTCGATCAAAAATTCTAATCAAAATATTGTGAGAGATGGGGAGAAAGAGAAGTGATGGAATTTAATGGGAGGACGTCTGCTCCCAAAAATAATGTAGGCTATCCTGATATTAATGATTTCTGGCTTTTAACTGGGAATCTACTTCGGTTGGTTCGATCTTAAGTGAAGCCTGAACTTGGTTACTTTCGCCAAAAATTTCACTTAAAATTTATGAGAGTCATTGCTTCATTCTTTTACTCAGAAAAGCAAACAAAGCAGAATAAATTGGTTATGGACACGATGTGCCATCCGTCGGTTGAAGTCACCAGAAAATTGTGTCCAAAGCATCAGATTCGCACTAGGCTTGGTTGAACTCCAGGTTGAGCATTCCACCCTCAAAAATATGACCTCCAGAAGATAAACCCACCTGGCTCTCCTCGATGCTCTGGAGATCCGGGTCGCTGGCGGTGCTGGCCTTGGTGACGACGCTGGCCGAGGTGGCCGTCCTGAAGATGCGCTCGGCTCTCCGCTCGTCGGTCTCCATCTCTCTGAACTCGGCACTCGCAAATCGGGTCGGGAGTCCAACTGGATAAATGGAGCCGGCCGCCCGGTAATGAGCCTCGTGGAGGGCGGAGGGATTCCCCCGTGAGTCAGCGTTCCACTCGCGCGACGATTACAGCACGGAAACACGCCAGAGGGTGGGCACACAGGGTCCCGCTGCCCGTACAGTTCACGCGGAGTGAACTGTCGACCTGAGGCGGCAGAACAGGGTTTCCAAGCGTGTTGCGGAGCACAGAAAATAGGGAACGAGCTGGAACCAGAGGAAGTTGAGCACGCTCTGAATTCCACAGAGGACTGCAAAAATCAAGCAATCGGAACGATTTAAGGAGAAAAATATTTCTAGAAAAGATCGTGAAACTCTCCGCATTGTGCTGCATACCGTGTCTGCATATTAATTATTAGAAATACGCAATTCGAGGACGAATCCAAATGTCAGATGTGCCTGAAAGTGTACAATTTAATTCATCCGATAGAAAACCAGGTTTTAATGTTATACCATAGTCTATAAAAAATTAGATACAATTACAAGCGATGAGGCTTGATTGAGTTTTCATTTAGGAGTGTTTCTCCGCTTTCTTTTTTGCGGCCAACCTGAAAGGCGTCGCACACACTACCACCGGCATTGTGCAATCCAAAGCTTTGGAGCTTGAGAGGACATAAAGAAAAATCGGGATCTTAAAATTTCGAATAAAAAGAAACGCTACATTAGTTAAATTGAACAAATTAGACGTGGAAATAACAAATATAAAGATGGTTAACTGGTCAAAAATGTTAAAAATTCCATATGATAAACGTTCAAGAAAAACACGATTTCGCAAAAATCGTTCACTCCACTTTAATACTTAGCTACAGAACTGCAGAATTTATAGTTGGCAAGGCACCTTGTCACCTTGTGGCTTTATCGTATGGCTTTCCATTGTGTGTTACAAATCTTTACACAAAAATGGTTTCAACTCGATGATTTTAATTCCTCTGCTATTTGAAGTCCAAGAGGAATATATGGACGAAGATAGAGTCATCATTGTTTGCAGGACAAAAATAATTTTACGGAGCAATGCGGATGAAATACAAACTACAGAAATGATGCTTAGGGTTCGAAGGGAAAACAGGTGACGCTCGGGTGGGTTTTTTTGCTTGTAAAACGTCGTTTTAAAAAAATTGCACATCTTCTGAAAAAGTTGCCAGTTAATTATGTCATTTTTTGTGCTGATGGCTCTATGTAACGGACACCAAAAGACAAGCAGTGGATATGCTCTCTAAAACTGGCAAAATGATAAAAAAAATGCCTTCTCTAACTGATGTTTGTGGACAACAATTTGAGGGTCCATTAACTGTTAGTTTTGCAGCGCTACAAGCACCGCTTTCCGAAAATCATTTATTGCATCGCTGAAGTACCTCGTGGAGGGATGTTTCAACTTTCACGTGCAGAAACGGTTCCCTATTTTGACGGTGCCGATGGCGCTCGTAAATCAAACGAATGGATCGCCCGAAAACGGGAACCCACTGGATACTTTGTCGACGCATTCCATCACCTACAAAAATCTCTCTAATGCTGATTATGGTAAAACTTTAATGCTAAGGCTGGCTCTTTTGAAAGCTTTTGAAAGACTCCTCGTCTTGCTGGAATGATACTGATGCGAATGATGATGGTTATACTGATGCTGACAAAATTGTAGTTGGCAAAAATTTTGCTAGAGATAAAAAATAGCTACAGAATCAATTAACGTAGCAAGCTTCTGAAATAACTGCAATACTAAGTGGAATACTAAAGCAGTCGATGTGAAGTTTTGAGAAGAAGATGAAGACAGTATTTCCAGAAATGAAAGCACGAAGATTTGAAATGGATTGCTTAAGAAGCATTAGTTGTGTATGGATGGATCGATCTTGCAAAAGACGCTCACGGACGATCTCAAAAATGTTCACAGCGAGGCGAGGGACTAAGAGCAAGGAAATGGTGCTTTAAATGGTGCTTCAAAAAGGCGATTTAAGACCCCAAAAAGCGCCTGTAAGAAATTAAAAAATAGACAAAAACATTTAAAATAATTGCTGTTATTGAATTTAAAATGATTGAAAAATTTACAAATAGCTATGGTTTTCTTACCATATAAAAACCTTTCAAGATATCAAGAGAATCCGTCCAGAATTGCGGTTTCACAGAGAAGTGTGAAACTATTGTCTCTTGAAAGTTTAGCTTCTAGGAAAACCAGCGATAAGAAGCTATAACTTGTATCAAAAATAATGTATCTGACTTCTCGAATCCCTGAACAAACACCCAAACAATAGTTCCGACACCAAATATTACAGGCACTTGTGAAGATGACAAATTAAATTCGCTCGACGAACCCTTGTCCCATCGCCAAAGAGTCGGTCTGTAATCCCTTACTGGTTTTTCACGACACAAAGTAGAAGTTGCTTCAAAGACGTCAGTGTCCATCCATGGAGAGGCATGATTCTATTTAGGCATGATTTTGTGATCTTTGGAGCGCGTTTTCCAAGTCTTCGGAAGTGGAACCGTTTTCTGGGCGAAGAGGAACTGTTATGTCCGAAAAAGGTTCCTTTCCTCCGATTCTTCTCCATGCCTTGAATTCTCGCAGTTATCGCATAGGAAACGACGCCTCGCGGACAAAAATTTGCATTTCAAACCCAGATAAAAGAAATTTGGTAGCTTCTGACACTACCTCCACTATGAGGCACTACCACTATGACGTACATTAAAATTCACCCACAATTTTGAGATCCAGGACAAAGAATGGACAAAGAATAGTTGTGATTATTAAATTAGCTTTCAGTTTGGTTTAAACTTTGGTTGAAAATCAGCGAACGCAAGCAAAAATAATGCAGTACATTTGAAAATACTACTTGAAAAATAAGAGAAGATAGCAATAAAAGTTGCTCATCATCCGAAAAAGGTTCCTTTCCTTCGATTCTGCTCCTTGCCTCTAAAGTCACGACGCTTTGCGGACAAAAATTTGCATTTCAAAACCAGATAAAAGAAATTTGGTAACTTCTAAAACAACAGGCACCACTTCCACTATGACATACATGCTCAAATTAAAATTGACCCACAATTTTGAGATAAAGTTTGGTTGGGAATTAACCAATATTAACAAAAACGAAAATAATTCTTAAAAAATGTGAGAAGATAGAAATAAAAATTGCACATTATTGTCTTATAACTGCAAAGGTGTGCCTTGAATTCTCGCATGAAACGAAAGGAGAATCATAAGAATAATAGATTTTATGAAAAAACTGGTCGCGTTTGAAAGGCATTCAATTCAAGTCCCATCACGACAAAACCGTAGGAATGAGCACTGGACAATGGCTATTCACCAATGGAAACGTCAGCTTACGTTACTGAAATTTTAATAAAAACATCAATACAAAAGATTTGCTCCAGACCGGCA
>KN169431.1:7973-18105 GCA_000757755.1 Steinernema glaseri
CTTGCGGAAGACGTGACAATTGTGGAGATAATATTTGTCGATAAAGTCGCACTCTTCCTGCGGGCAGATTTGTAGAACGTCGTACAGTGCTGAGGGTTTTAGCTTCATGGACACCCCCTGTAGCAGGAACGCTTCCAGCTGCTTGATGCCTTCTTTAATTTCTTCTGACACTACCAAGTATTTCCCTCTGATAGGTTTGCTGCTTCCTGACCAGAACTCCAAAAGTTGTCGAACAGGGGTCGTCTTCCAAGATCCATTGGCCTTCTCATTCATAATTTCTACCAATGTGAACTGATCTTGGTAAAGGAGGGACTTTGGTAATTCCATAGTAGCGCCCATGCAGGCATCCGGATACAACGTAAGCTTGGAAAGCTTCCTACTCGAAACGAGCTTCTGGAGGAGCCGCAGCGCATTTGCGTTTAATTTCTTTTTGATCATAACGTGAGTCAACCTCTTCAGCGAGCAGGCGAAGTCGACCCAGGATTCATTGATGGACGATGATTGAAGGGCGAGGTTGTACTCCTGGGCGTAGGGGAATCGCTGCAGAATTTTTCGAGAAACGTTTTCGGTTTTCGCATCGTTTAAGATAATCCAAACATATCGAACGAACTTCATGGGGACAGCCGCGATCTCTTCGGGAGTTTCTACAATGTGTCCATCGTCCATATATTGTAGGTAATCTTCGTCTTCTACGAGGCATCCTTTTTTCACTGTACACACATAGCGAAGGTACCTGAACGTAGGGCACCGAGCAAGTTCCCCATAGATTCCGGAGAGTTCTTTCGCTTGCGGGAGCGCGAACCGTGATAAATGTTCGCAAAGATGATCACGGAAAGCAAGCGGAACGTCGTCCATCTCGAACGGAGCGATAAATGACAGTGGTCACGAGAAATTGGACCATGTATGATCTCTTTTATCAAAAAGCGATGCGCAAAAGTGTCCAAATATCGCGCCAAGATTCAGAGATGTGGTCTTTTGCCAGATATCTGACTGGGGTTTATGCATATGAAATAATGGTTGTTGGCAACCTTCGCTGATTGGCTCTACGTTCCACGATCTAAGCTTGGAGTCGCGAACCCAAGCATATATAGAAGAGGATACATGTTTTATATTTTACATACATGATACATGCGCATTGTTACAACATCTTATACAGCATTTTATGCGCTTTTAGATTTTATATCGTACGATTTGTTATGTGCGTTTCATAAAAAGATTTAGTGCATTTTACGCGTCACAGTATTTATTGATCACCCTGTATGAAGAGCAACGCTTACACCTTACCAGAATGAGTTTATAAAAAAATAAGCAAGACCTTAGGCAAACGGGGTCCGGTCAGTTCGCCGAAAGACAGTTCAGCGAACGGACGTTTCGCCAAAACATTACATGCAAATAAGCAAGACCTTAGGCAAACAGTATGAAGAGGAGACGTGTATCTCGCATCAAGGAGAGGTCCTTCTGTCCTTCGTGGCTCGCCCGACGCCACTGTTCGCACGGCTGACGTTCCTTGCCACAGTCGAAGGAAATGTAGAGTCGCCGTTCTTCTTCTCCCTCTCCTTCTTCGTACTTGAACACGCAGGACGGTTTGCGGAAGACGTGACGGTTGTGGACATAATATTTGTCGATGAAGTCGCGGGCAGATTTGTAGAACGTCATACAGCGCTGAGGGTTTTCGTTTCATGAACACCCCTTGAAGCAGGAACGCTTCCAGCTGCTGTATGCCTTCTTTAGTTTCTTCTGACAACACCAAGTATTTGCCTCTGATAGGTTTACTGCTTTCTGACCAGAACTCCAAAAGCTGTCGAACAGGGGTCCATAGGGATATCAAGGGTCCATAGGGATTCTCATCCACAATTTCTACCTCTGTGAACTGATCCTGGTAGAGGAGGGACTTTGGTAAATCCATAGTAGCACCCATGCAAGCATCCAGATACATCGTAAGCTTTCTTTTTGATCCCAACGTGAGTCAACCTTTTCAGGAAGCAGGCGAAGTCGACCCAGGCTTCGTTAATTGATGATGATTGAAGGGCGAGGTTGTACTCCTGGGCGTAGGGGAATCGCTGCAGAATTTTCCAGAAACGTTTTCGGGTTCCGCGTCCTCTATCTTGATCCATACATGCCGAACGTACTTCTTGGAGACGGCCGCGATCTCTTCGGGCGTTAGTCTTCGGCTGCTACGCATGTACTGTGTATAGCCTTCTGCCTCCGAGCCCTGTTTTATGAAACACACGTAACGACTAACATATTCGAATGCGGGGCGCGCAAGTGTCCCGTAGTTTCCAGAGAGCTTTCTCGCATGCGAGAGTGCGTGCGCCGTTAAACTTTCGGAAACCTGTTCGCAAAAGACGAACTGAACGCTGTCCATCCTAGAAAACTAATTAACAGTACCAACCAGGACACGTAAGAACAATGATTTATGTGAAATCATGAAAAGCGATGCCCTGGGCATCGCTAGAATGCTAGCATTGTTAGAATGTCACGCCGAAAGTCGTCGTCAGAAATTTCCTAACATCCAAAGAAATCCAAAAGAATTGGCAGGCTTCGTTCCGCTGTACGGGCATAGGAGAATTAAGCTTTTGCATCCTCTAACCGGACAGATCCCTCTGGGCGTTCCTGAGTCATTCTGAGTCGCTTTTCACAATAGCACATAAGAAGCCAAATGTTTTAACGTTTCCGAAGGGTTTATGAGAGGCATAGAAGAGGATACACGTTCAAACCAATAGCCAAGCGAGTTACAAGATACGGGCCATGGAATCCATTTCTAGATCTCCATGAAAAGTAAAAAAAGAAGACCCTTAGCAGTGTTTAAGTAATATGTGAAGTTCACAGCGCGCTTTCCAGCACTAAATTGGGGTCATAGAATTCAATTCGAGAGCCAACCAGTTTCACCTAAAAGGTTATCTCACAAAAACATTAAATTGAACTTCAAAGCGTCCAACAGCTCACTCCGTGCGCCTTTGGAAGTCGCAAGCGACGCTCCGGAAACGCCACGGGAAGTAGCCCGAGTGACGTGTGGGAACGGATCCGTCGCGTGCGTTCGCCGCGAAACCATGAATCGTCGCGAGACCAGAGTGCATTGTGCGGGTGGGTGGCTGTTCGTGCTTCCGAAAATGGTAAAAGTCGGCCCCCGTATTAGCAAGGGACATCTTTGTGTTTTCACTTATTAGCATTTCCCTAAAAGGAGCTGTCCTTGACGGACAGGATGTGCTCTTTCAAGTGCGGAATATTCATAACCAATTATAAATCATAGTGTGGTGCAATTAGAACAGAGAAATAGATGTTCAGGATGTTTAGGACGCGTGGAGGTCGACTGGACAATTAGAAAAAGGAAACAAAAAGGGAGGCTATCCTATCTACGAGATTTGAGACCTTCTTCACCCTCTTTCTTTCGACTATCGACGTGCGTTCTTTATGCGTTTTGTACCGTAATTCAGCAGCTTTAAAGTAATGATGAATTTAATTGACTTTTAAAGCGTCTAACACCACGTTTTTCCCACTCTCCAAGAAGAAAGAGCATGACCAAGTCAACCCTTAATCCGAAAAGCAAAGCTAATCCCTGCTCCTTTAAGAGGCGCGGGGATATCTCGTTGCACTCCATCCAAGTCCATCGGATCGCAATTTCCATCTTAATGTACTAGATCTTCATGCAAGGCACCAAACGCACTTATTCGCCTCTGCGAAATGAGCGGATGATCCGAGCCACGATCCGGTCTTTGTGGCTAAGGCGCTCTTTGGACGCGTTCTTAGTCCCTCTGGCCTAGATTCTGAGTCCGCTAATCTCTCAACACTGACTGTATGTCCTTTCTTCGATATCCTCTTTCCCTGTTTCCAACGTACATTAATACATTGATTACCTTTTATAGATGGCTTATTTAGACCGTTTTGGGACCACGCGCATTGAGTCCAAAAAATTGTCCATTTTTGTGGACCTTATTTGTTAGCTATATTTGTAGTGGACCTATGGCTACCCTTCTTCAAGATGTCCTTATCCACCTAGCCCGGTTCATCCATAAGCTCACAGACTGACCGATTAGGCACATTTACATTAAGTTCCTAGCCAAGGATCTCAAGAAGATGGCTGCAACCTGTCCTGCAGCGCGAACATCGTTTACACAAGTTTATGTACACATTTCGCCGCTCTTGATAGCCTGACAGACCCGAGGATTAGGTTTCATAGATCGTCAATTTAAGCTGTGTGTTCCAATCTTTTTCGTCTTCTTCTTATTCTTTCCTTACGTGACATTTCAGAAGTAAAAAGAGTTCGGATGACGAAGGGTTCAATATTTGAAATGACCGTCTTTGAACCCTTTTCTTAGTCAGCATTCCAAAACTCAATCTGTAAAACCATCTGGACTCAGGACTCAGGGACTGCTTCTTAGAATAAGAACCATTCAACCATAACTTGTAGTTGGCTTAAATCAAAACAAGATGAAATATTTATCCCGTAGTCGAGTTATTACTTCCTTGACCATGCTGTACACATCTGGAACGCGTGGAGATTTCAATAGATAGAAAATTGCTCTATAGGGAACTGTGTTCTATTGCAAAAAAGATAAGTCACGGGTTTCGTGCTTTTATTTTTATTATTTTTTTATTCTACCTGATAGTAAGTATGGTCTAAATTTAGAGACCATCAGACCATCTGACCTCTAGTCGTCCTCTAGAAAATTGTACTAAGAGTTGTATTAAAGCCTGTTCTATAACGGATATACTCCTTGGGGTGCGAAATGTGTACAGGTAAACAAAAGGTCTGCCTGTAGAGGTCTTTGGACAATTTCCCTCAGGACGAGCTCCTTAGAGTACTAAGCAACAGTCATAACTCATTCCATCAAAACACAATTAAGAACATCCCCATTTGAGCTCTCCTTTGTCACCAGCTACATAAAGTCTTATTTTCAACCCCAAGTGAACCGTTGAAAGTAGTCCTGTCCCTTCCTTGACCAAGTTGTATACATCGGGAACGCGTGTAGATTTGAGTGGATAGAAAATTGCTCTATAGGGAGATACAAGAGTAGGAAAATAAAAGGTGGACCTCTTCTGTGTTCTACTTGACTTGATTCCAAAATTGCTCGCGGAAAAGATGATACCAGAATAGTTACGGGTTTGTGTCCCCATTTTTACTCTTTTTGATTGCACGGGATAGTGACAATAGTCTAAATTTAGATCCGTTCTCTAAATTTAGATCCGTTCCGACCATTTTTGACCTCTAGCAGTCCTTGCCATTCCAGTGGAGTTCTCTGAAGGTTGTACTAAGAGATGTATCAAATCTTGTTCAATGACGGATACACTCCTTGGGGTGTGAAGCGCGTACAAAGTCCCTAGTCATGCTGAGGATAAACAAAAGGTCTAAAACCTTCTTGTAGGGGTCTTTCAACAATCTCCCTTAGGACGAGCTTCTTAGAGTGCTAAGCCACAATCAGTACACCAAAACTCAAATAGAAATATCCATATCTGACTTCTGCTTTGTCACGGACCACGGTCAGATATAAAGTCTTATTTTGAACCATTGAAAGTAGTCCTGACCCTTTTCCTCTCTCAAGTAGACACGTTTCCAACCCACACGAAGCGTTCCATTTCGGGCCCTCCTGATCCCCTCGGATCCACTCACCTCCGGGTCGCGATACGATCGGCGACCCTCGCTCGTCGTACTTTGCTTTTTAATTCGATTGCGTTGGAGGACCAATTAGTTGATTGCCGGCTCATCGGACTCCGGATTACGTGCGACGCGCCTCTCCCGCGCGCTGTTTTGGACACAACCGAGCCTCGGCCGCTGGACGAGGCTTCGCCGGGTCTGCTAAGCTCAGATAACGACGAGACGCCAATTGCCAAAGTTCAAAAGATCGCCCGATTGGCGCCAATTGTGTCCCGTTGTGCGACCTAATAGGGTTAAAGGGCGACCTAGGTCGGTTCTTGTTGTTGTGTGGTTGGGAAAACATGGTGCAAGGACCGGAAGGATGTCTTTTAGTCATTATGCAACAACGTGACACAGCGTCCACTCGTCAGGCTTCAATTTCAAGGTCTTAAATTGATTTAAAGTGCTAAATTTATCAAAATCTAAGAACATCAAGAGCGCTTTGCAGAAGATCATATGCCATTCTGATCGACTGTTATGGTAGCTAAATCCAGATTTTCAGAAAAATTCAGAAGATCTGCACATTGATAAACACAGAACCGTTATGCCGTGGCAAAGCAAAAACGTTGGTTTGAGAAGATATACTAATTCATATGGACTATTTATACGTGGTCCACTGCCTATTAAGTGAAGCGTGATTTGCAATCGATTAATCGATCCTAATATTTGATAAAACCGGCCTTAAAACGTTAGTTCCATTTCGAAAAACCTCTGTTTGACAGGGATAAGGATCTTCTTGGCCAGGCATCCGTCATGTCCTGAATGGCTATTTACGAAAGCATTTCCATCTCCGAATGCTGATGACGACGATAATCTTCTTCAGAGACGGATTGAAGCGCTAAAAATGCAGAAGTTGGAACTGCACTCCCCTTGTTTTGTCACAACAACAAGGCTACTGGCTTCCAAAAGCAATCCCAAGCCGGAAGCATTAGCAATGACGTCCTTCTTTGGTCAAAAATACGTTCTATTTTGGTTTGTTCGACTAACTTCACTGCAGATGTGTACCACATGTAGGAACGCATCTAGAACTTTTAATGGGGGCTGAAAGCGTGGAATCTTTACACAGAAAGTATGTACTGAACACAGGACATCCTGATTCGGCCATTTTAAGTGGATCTAATGAATTGACCCCTGTAGAACTTTAAGAAATCCTTTTAAAGCAGGTCACCCTTTTTTGTTACAGTTTCGCACCGAGAAGTAAGCTGAAAAGGCAACGTTTTGAAGTGGTACCTCTGGATTGAGTCCATGAGTCTTGGGGACTTTATTATAATCGCGTTAGAAGTAAGTGCCACAGTAGCGGAGGCGTGGAGAAATTACGGTGTCAATACCGTAACGTCCCAAAATGTCGTCCTTTGTAAATCAATTAAACGGGGAAGTGAGCAATGATGTCCATGGGGGAATTAATATGTCTACGCCAAGAAGGCATGAGAAACATGACTAAATTATAATCAGTACACAAAAGGACGTAAACATGAAAACATCAAAACAAAGAAAATTTCATTTACAGAACTTTCTGGACACTCCGTTTCTATTGTAAAAGCACGGACACTTTTTGTTCCTGGTCCTGACGCGATAAGAACTTCCCGAGCGATGTTCTATGGACCCCATCAAGGATTTCTTGATGGATACAGACTTCCTTTCCTAGCTACGTGATATGCCAATTAAATAGAGGGGAGTTCCAGAGATCCCAACTTGGTCCCGAAACGATCTCTGAACGGAGCCATGAGCTGGCCCAATATCT
The DNA here is from genome assembly GCA_000757755.1 of Steinernema glaseri. Lineage (NCBI taxonomy): Eukaryota > Metazoa > Nematoda > Chromadorea > Rhabditida > Steinernematidae > Steinernema > Steinernema glaseri. The sequence continues at coordinate 15,347 of KN169431.1, forward strand.
CTGTCGCGTCGGGACCACTGAGGAGTACTTCTGTTCTATACAGTACTTATCGTTGTTCCCTCGATTGGAAAACACGAAGAATCACTGTGCAAAAGACGTTCTTTGGGGTTTTCCTTATTTGTCTTCTTCTTCCAAAGCACTGGACTCCTTCTCCGCCGGCTCTTAAGGTCCAGGCGCGAAGAGGCGCCGGCCCCTCCGAGCGTCCCCGGCAATTACCGCTCCTTCCGGTACCCTGCGGCATGACCAGCGCAATCCTCTATCTCCATTAAATCTGCTCACGTCGTCGGGAAGTGCCCGCCCCCCGGCCGCGCCCCCAAGGTAGCGCGCGCCTCCTTCATTCCCTAATTCGCCTCGTCCCCGAACGTCTAATTGCGATCTCCCTCCCGTCATGTATCGCCACACGCTGGGCAAAGGTACGTTCCCGGGACGCTCCTTCCCGCTGACTCTAGGGTCCTCTGGGACGTTTCTCCCAGTTGGGAGTCATCTAAAGTTGGGAAATCCTAGGCATCTTTCTTCCACCTTTCATGCAAGCCCGTAGAGAATCCATATCCATGATAAAACCTGTATTTACTCTGTAGGAAAGCTTACCTTAAGGAAGCCTGTGTGAGAAGGACTACCTGGCTTGGACACCTCCCGTGCGACCCTATCCTTGATCTTTTTTACTTAAAGACTTCACTGAGAAGGCTGTCTTTTGTGGAAACTGATAAAACATCACCAGCATTCCAATGGTATGCTTCTGCTCATTTGCAGAAATGTCTTATAAATAACCAGAGATTATAAAGCTTATCCAGAAGAGCAGGAGGCACGGACTCCCGCGCGCAATCATCCTTCCCGATTTTTAGGCAATTATAACGCACATCCAGGAAAAGAATCGCTCAGAACGGTGTTTTGTCGCCTAATTCTTTCAAATCATCTAGCATAACCGAATTTCCGTTCGTTTTAAGTTGTAGAAGCAAGCGCACGTACTTTGTATAAACTACACGTAATTGATTCAGATGTGCACAAAAACTCTCTAGTCGTATAGCTTGTAGTTTTTGCAAGCCTGACTCAGATCCTAATTGCCTGATGAAGTTAACTGCCGTAGAAGGGCCATAACTACCTTGAAAGTCCCTTTAATTTAAAGCGGACCTTAGCCTTGTTCATCTTTTCCGATGATAAGTAGAAATACATGTCTTGAACAGAGATGGTTTCGCTACCCAGTGCCCCCAGATTGAAAACCCTATAATTTTATCCCCAATTTTATTCACAAAATTAGCAGTTTGAAGGTTTCGTCTTGGTCTTGACAGGAGCTTTGATAAGAATGAGTGCCCTGATTAATTAAATCTGTAGAGAATGTAGATTGCCCTCTTTGCCCACTTCAGATCGCGCTTGTTTCCATATTCCTCTAAAAAATTGCAGATTAAACAGTGAAAGACAACAAACTGAAGTAGAAGTGTTTTCTCGGATGGATTGCTCATGTTGTCACCCAAACGAACTCTCTGTGCCTCGAGGCAATGTACACACACACCCTCGCTGGACACATGTTTTTCGTCACTATAGTGCGCGAAGGAGAAAAGACGCGATTCGGGTGGAATTGCTAGGAAACGTCTCTAATAGGCAATCGTGGCGCGGAGATACTTCCATCGGCAAATGAGACGCGTCCCGAGGGGACAGAGGACTTAGGCCAAGAAGGGAGAGGCTGGCCCCTCGATCCTGGGATCAGAGACGGGGCCTGGGACGGTCTTTGGTCCTTGGAAGGCCACGTGGCGCGCCGTGGGATTCTGGACACAACGGGAGCAGGGGAAGAAGTTCGGAAATCCTCCGATCTTTGGACATTGTGACACTCCTTAAGGAGGGGCTAAATTTATTGCAACGTTTGGACTTTGCTGGAAGGAGATCGAAAGCCTAAGATTGGAACCTTTTTTGCAAACATTAGTCCGTGGGAAAGGGCCGCGAGTTGACTTTATAAGCAGCCAGGATCCGGAAGTCCTCACACGAGCCCTGGAAACGGTCCTTTTCACTTCGGTCATTCAGGAATGGACAACAGCTCGCTGCTCCAATGGTACTCGGAGCAGCTCACAGCGGAGGACATGCTCGCCGGTGGGAGTCTCCTCGTCTTCGCCGCCATCTTCCTCCCGCTCTACGCTCTAGTAGCCGCTGTCATGTACCGCAACGACCGGGTAAGTCCCAACTTCCTTGGATAGCCCAGGCTGGAGCAAAGAAGCTTCAGGTGCAGGATTTAGAGAAAAAAACACTTCCTCTTTTTTTCCCTTGGAGTCCTCAGGGCCAGCTTTAAGAAGGTTTATTATTAGACCTTCCGAAAATCAACAAGAGAGCGAACCTCCTCCCTCCTTAGGCGACCTTTGCTCCTTTAAAAACTTTGGTCGCAATATTAGACGTTATATCCTTATGAAGACCTCATAGTTCCGCTTTAGGACATCATCGGGTTCCGCTTCCTCTTCAGCGCCGCCATCGCCGACATGGTCCTCCTTGTAAACTACAGTCTCTGGCCAGCCCTCACCATCCTCTCCAAATCGGAGATCATCGTGCCGGGAATGCGCCCTTGGGTCCAGGTAGGAACTGAGCTTAAAACACACTTTTGCTTTAGCCTTGATGTATCTAATCCTTGTAGAAAAACTTGATGTAGAAAAACAGCGAAAACCAAAACGAAAAGGCAAAAACCGCGAAAAACTAAAATTAAATTAAACGCTAAAACTCTTGAACCGTAGAATTACTCGCAAATAAAAATATTTTAATTAAAAATATAAAGTTTCATGTTT
>KN169435.1:1098-14791 GCA_000757755.1 Steinernema glaseri
TTCCATCATCGTTGAAGACAAATTTTCGATATCAAATGATGGATTACCGCGAAAGTGGTTAGCAAAGCATATTTTGTGTAATAAAGCTAATTTCCACTAGTTAATAATCGTCACTCTGGCTTGAGGGACCTATCTTCTAGGAAACTCACGACTTTCGGATATGTCAATAACATCGAAACTTGGCCACGAGACGTCGACGTTGACTCCGCTGGAGTCATCAAGATCCCGGGAGGTGCGATGACGCGCTCGTTTCAGTTTCGACTCTCCCGTCTTCTTCTTGGCATAAAACGTAGGAGTTGTGGTTTCGGGCTCGTCGAAGTCCTCGATCGGAGCACTCGGTGTTGGGAAGTCGTATTCGATGACGTCTAAGTTTCCGTCGCGTCGGGGGATCTGTACGGTCACTTCTCGGCGTGGAGAGAACTGGTCGAGGGCTTCGCAGTAGTCCGAGGTGCGCTGAATGGGTTACGGTAGACGGAGGGCATGCCCTATACCATGAGGTATAAGTCACGACGTTAAGAAGAAAGATGGCCCTCGTCACGCTCTACAACTTTGCTGAACATTCAAAAGTTGTCCGACCTCAAGGATATACTTAAAAATGCGTTTTAATTTTTTTCACAAATCGCCCCATGTCTCAGGGCTTCTGACACGAAAAATAAACCCAAACCCAAATTGGTTTTACGGGTCGTCAAATCCAATGTTTGAAAACAGTTTTCCCATTTTTTTGTTTCGTTTAATATCTATGCTTAATTTCACCTCACAAAAACTCAATCGCAAAAAGTTTTTTGTTGACATTTCTTTTTCCATTCTTTATGATCGTTCCGGTCTCAGACACAGACACAGACACTTACCACGCACTTCCCTGTCTGCTCATCCTTGTGCTGCAGTCTGATCTGACACCCGAAGAAGACGGTCGGTCTGTCGGCGAACTTAAAAACACGCGCTTCTTGACCTGCTTCGAGAGGACCGGTGTAGTCTATGTTGTTAAGAAGGATCGGGTCCATGGCACATCTACAAGACATGGCTTTCCGACACATCAGAGCCAACAGTACCCCTTCACGTCAATGAACTGGTGTCCGACTCCTTGTCCATCGTCGACCACACAGGAATGCACCGTCATGCAGAAGTTCTCCGCGGTTTCTCCTTCGCAGGACCATTTGTGGTAGATGCGCTCTCCGATGACCCCAAATCGGATGGGCTCTCCGTCAGCGCCGTTTCTCATAACTTCATATTTGCATGTAGGCATGGCTGGATCGGAGGCTGCTGCTTCTCCTTCCAGTGAAGGGAGCTCTGTTGTGGGAAGCATGCTGAAATGGGACTTGTAAATGTAAACATTAAAGAGAACCTCTTGCTTTTGGGTTTAAACGTTTTTAAGTCAAAATTTCTTACTCTGAGAAGATCAGAACACTTACTGTCGTTGCCTGCCTCTAAAAACCCACTAACCTTACGCGAAGCGTCTGGGTCACCTCCTTATCAGCCTCGGTGTAGAGACATTTGATATGAAACGCTCTATCGACTTGAGTGAGGAACAACGTGTGGAACATGACGACTACGGTAGCCTCCATAGTCACCCCCCGCGGGTTCATCGTCCGCTTGCGTCTGACTCCACATTCTCCTGTCAGAGGAAGTTGGAACGTGAACTGAGAAGAAGAGAAGTTTCCTTTGATTCTGCACGTCTCCATTTCGAAGAATCCCTTCGTGTAGATATTCCCTCCGAAAGGCTTCTCCGTGATGATGGAAACGGCGATGTCGTTCAGGCCACACACGATGGCGGGAGAGGCTAAAACCAAGGATATAGAAGTACTGAAGCTACTGAAGTGAAGTACTGAAGAGAGTACTGAAGCTATATTGAAGCGTACTGCTCTAAAGCGGACCCCTCAAGCCTTGGTAATTTTAAGCTCCACAGCGCAAGGCGTATTCGTATTCAAACCCCTTATCCAAGTCCAAAAGTGACTCGGCAACCCGAAGTCTTAGAAGAAAGCGAATAGTACCCCTAGCTAAACTACCTACCTTCAAGGCCATTATCGATGGACACGGCTCGGCCAAGGGCAGCGAGAATTAGGAGTATTACCGGAGCATTCAGCCGTCGCATCGTCAATCGGCAGTCGATTGTCACGGTTTGAAACAGTGCGCGCGCGACAAATAGCGGCGCGCAATAATTGCGTCGATCGTCCATTGTCTCCTTCGGTAATATACTCGTACTTGTCTCTCCTTCTTCGCCATCCACCGGTGACGACGCAAAGGGTGAACGGTAATTAAAGCGCGCGCGACAAAACGTAAACGGATCTCTGCGGCACTTGGGCTCGCGCTTAAGTGGTTCCATTTTGAATGCGCCGGTTTCGGTCGGAGTGCGCCGCGTGCTTGTTAAGCTCAATTATATGTCTGGCGGCAGAAACCAGGAAGAAGGTGAAGGGCAGAAACAAGGAAGAAGGCGAAGTGGGACTCCTTGTCTTCAAACCTCAGGGATGAGACCCAAACATGTGCTATGCCAAGTGCTACCGAGTCCACTGTAACTTGAAAGGCGATGCTCTTGAGAAGCGAGTGCATTGGTTTGTGACCATATAAGTCCGTCCTTAGAAGCGAGGAGTCATCTAAACCAACCACAACTACATAGCATAATGGACCCAACGATGTGCCGAGCGGGATGTGGCTTCTTCGGCTCCGAGAAGTTCGACTCCTTCTGCTCGAAGTGCTTCAAGCAGCACTGCTCGGAAAGTCACCAGCAACAGCCGAGCACGGCGCACCGCCTCCCTTCTTCCCAAAGCACCCCTAAGATCCCCTCTGTGGTCCCAGCTGTCGCCAAGGAGGTGCCACAGCCTGAAGCCCCGTCGGCCGCTCCGCCGAAGAAGAACAGGTGCGGAGCCTGTAGCAAACGCGTCGGCCTCACGGCCTTCTCGTGCCGCTGTGGAGGAGTCTTCTGCGCCCAGCACCGCTACGAGCAGGCACACGACTGCGGCTTCGACTACAAGGCCACGGAACGGAGCCAGCTCTCCCAATCGAACCCCGTGGTCCAGGCCGACAAGATCCAGAAGATCTGATTCTTCTCTTTGGACCTTCTTGGTTTAATTTGTGTTTTGATAAATGGTGTTGTTGTGTTCAAACGAGCGAGGTATCAATGTGTCAGTAGGTCTTCTCTAGTCCATGTAGTCTGTCCACCCTTGGAGCAGTGCCATGAAGTGAAATGTTGAGATTGGAGTAGAAAGTGCCTAGGTCGAAGCACTTTGGAAGCCTAGGTTGAAACGCGGATATTGTAGTTGGTGATCTCCTATTCATTTCTTCTGATCTCGGAATCGCTTGAAAGAAGCATGGTGTTAGTCTGTCAACATTGAATTTATTTAAGATAAGTATACGACCTGTAAATTTACAAATATTACAATCTATAATAGTAGTGCTGCACGGAAAACAGATTACAAGTCATTGCGGTATTCGGTCCTGGTCTCATCTCTGGTCAGCATGTCGGCATTGACGCTCACGTGGGAGACAGAGGGGGCGTTAATATTGGACACAGTAGGAGGATCGCAGTTGGAGACTTTGGACACAGTGGACACATTGTTACGCCCGAAGACGACCCTACTGATCTTCTCGGTGCTGCTGCTGTCTGTCCAGCGTTTTTGCTGCTTGCGGGCTTCCTTCCTGATCGGTTCGTTACTGGGTTTCTTCACCTGCTCATTGGAATTTTGTTGTCGCTGGAATGGAACTGGCTGCGCCTTCGCTGGCGTCATATCCGAGATAACATCCGTCGAACCATAACTCAGCCGCAGTCGTCGCTCCTCTTTTCTGCTTTTTTTGACTAGAACGGATTCCATATTACTATCAAAGCACATCAAAGACGACTTACCGCAGGTATACCACACAACAACGAATATACAACAAACTAAGCTGGAAACAATGGTGCACGAACCTCCTACCGACATCACAAGGACACTTTCCGAGGACAAGTCCTTGTCGAACTCAGCCTATAAAAGCACGATATGATAAACAAATTTACATGGCAGAATCATTACGGCAATCAAGAATCCGAGTGTGCCGAATGCGCAGATGAGTGCGAAGACGCCCGAAATCCATGCGATGACCAGGAAGATCTTAGCGGTTCTACTGCTCTTCGTAGTAGGCATCTGAAACGGGGAGATCAAAATGCCCTAAAATGTAGGAACCTACTGTGTAAGCACTGGAAAAGACGACCCGTTCGTAAAGGAGACAATCGCTTGAATGTCACAAGTCAGAGTGGGGCAGTCTCCCGTGACGGGAGACGTCCGTCTGTCTCTGCATCTTGTCTAGTCTTGCTGCGTAGTACAAGTTTTCCGTGCAGTAACGCTACACCTGGATCTAACTCGAAGAAGAGGTCCACGTTCTTGGAGTCCAGCAGCAAGGTCCCCCGACGTACGTGGCGGGAATACAACTCAATCAGGGAGCTGATGGGTCCTGCAACGATCCGTGAACTGTACTATTCGTCCGTATGTTCTCCTAATGCCCTCCGTATCCGCTTTGACTGATTAATTTTGACGACACGTCAAGTAAATTTGGATTTGGGAATTTTGTGGTTTGATTCCGATTAGGGAGAGAAGTTGAGATTTTACCGTCTACGTTTTCGTTTATTTTTCTACGCGAGTCATCTGTTGTTTCCTACTGAACGTCTTCAGTGAGCTCATGGCTCTCCAATGCTCCGTTCTGGGTGCTGTTCTCTCGTCCGTGTGTTCTCCAACTCCCCAACGCAATTTTTGCTTCGATCTGATTTTGGTTTCATGGAAATAGGGAAAGGTGGAATTTGCTGTCTTCATCTCCATCTTTCCTGTACCTTGCTCGACTCATTCGGAGCCGATAGTCATGTTACGTATTCCTTTACGTTGTTCTGGAGAGGGTCGAACTTCCTCGTGTAGAATCTTCTTGTGCTTAGTACCGTGGATTTGCCATTGCGCGCATTCATTGTCTGCGTCATACATCCTAAGTCTTTCAGGATTGATGGATCCAGCGCAAATTGCACTCGACCTGCCTTCGGCAGACGGCGAGCTGATTGGACTGACCATGCTCGATGGAACTGTCCAATACTTTCGCCTCCCTCCTGGCGAAACTGTCGGAGGTATGTTCCCTGGAATACGTTGTGTGCTTACTAGGTGTTTGTAGCTGATACAGTCTTCGTTGACGAGCGTGGGGACGTCATCGACAAGCAGAAAATCGTCCACCAGGCGCAAATGCCCCTGCAAGCGCCCGACGTCAATGGCAACACCATCGAATGTGGACTCTGCGGTGACATCGTTCCTTACAACGATATGCACAGGCTGCACATTCCACATCGTCACCCAGAACTGAGCGCTCCGAACCAGTCCGAATTCGACGTCGGCAGTTGGTTCCATGAAGAGGAGCAGAAATTTGCTGTCAGGGATACGCCGTTGATGGCTCAAAACCCGATCCAGAACTTCCGCTATATGCGGTCTACCAGGAAGCTTCGCAGGGTGAGCCAAGTCCGCGTTAATCCCAACGAAATGGACATGAAGCAGCTGAATGACGCACTCAAACGGAAGATGGTTGAAAAGATGGGCCGACCGGTAAGGAAGTCTGCTTTATAGTGTTCTCATGTGGTGAATTTAGGTTCCTGTAACGTTGGTCGACAAGATGCACGCGAAGTGCTTAATCTGCAATACGATCGTCTCTCTGAACAAGAAGTTCGAGATAGTCCACCTCGTCAGGCATTTCAACGCATGGCACCCATCTGCCCACAAGTGCGCCGGAACATGGAACAAGACGCAGTACGTCGAGGGTCAGAAGAAGCCTCTCTCAATGCAGGACTTCGCCATCATCGATCCGAACGTCGGCGAAGGAGACAATCTCCAATGCATCTGGTGTGGGATGTTCATGGATACGGGTGCACTGGCCATGCACTTCCATGAAGTACACCCGGACGAAGTCGAAGTGCCCAAATGCCAACTTTGCCTCCAAGAGTTGGTGATCAACGCGCGTCTCATGGAGAAGTTCAGCGAAGACTTCGAGATCACGCTGCCGGACGAGCACCATCTCCGCTGTGGGAAGTTCAACGCAACCTTCATGAATGAGAAGTCTTTGGAGGCCGGCATAGAAAGACGACTCAGCAAGATCCAGAACGGCGAGGACTTCGACTCCAATGATAATGCCGAGCAGGAGACGCAGGGAGCCGCTCAACCGGATGCCTTCTTCTTGAACAGTCGGATGTCGTTTGGCAGAAGAAACAAGCCGAAGCGGCACTTTGTCATGCCGGCGCTCCGTCAAGCAGCTCCCACGAACAGCCAACTGATCGAGCCGGTCACGGAGTGCCATTGGCGATGCCGCACCTGTGGCCAGGATATCTTGGCTGCGGTTATCAGCGCCGGTGCCATCCGGCATTACCGCTCCCAACATCCTGGACTCCTGGAAGCTCTGCAGACGGAGCTGTGTAAGGCACGCCTTGAGCGCGTCAGCAATGGCTGTATGGAACTCGTTGGGCCGTCGACCATCGAGTGCCTCGTCTGCAAGCTCCAGTACACCCTGCATCGACCCTACAACATGTGTCGCGCCATCCGCCATCTCAAGACGAAGCACCCCACCCAGATGCCCGAGTACGCTGGTCTCAGCGAAGAAGAGAAGAACGCACTTTCTTCCACTACCTACCCTATGCCGATTAAGCAGGAGACCGTCGACCCAGATGCCAGAGTTGCTGATCTCAACGCTATTTTCGGTAAAGAGCACAGTTCTATGTACGGGTTGTAATATAAGCCATTTAGATGGAAATGTGGCCGAAGGACAAGCAACGGAAGTTACCGACGAGGAAACCCTCTCGCTCCTTCGAGAGACCTACAATCTTGACTTCCAGAAGGTAATCTAAAGAGTGGCATACGGTAGCCTTCTACTAACTACTTCTATTCAGGTTCAAGCCGTCGTCGGTCCTGGCGGTGAGAAGATGATCGTGCTGATGGATGAGGACGAAGACATCCCACCTGAAACTCTGGAACAGCTGGCAAGCGCTTACTTCGTCACGAACACGGAGAATGACAGCGCCCAGCAGCAGGACATGATCAAGGAGGGTCCTGAAGAAACCTCCGTGGAGCAGCCACAAATTGAGGAGACTGAGGATGCAGTCACCCAAAACGAGGAACACGACGCCGAGCAACTCCATGGCGTCGAAGAGGAAACCGGAGCCAAATGAAGAGGTTTTGTTGTTATGCCGGCCTTTGAACGGCGTCTTGTTGTTTATTAATCTCAAAGTAAATATTTTCAGTTTCCTCCTGCTTTTCGTTCGTCATTTTTGTGAGGTTAGGCCGGGCCTTGTAGGTAGCCTGTGAAGGTGAAGCGGAACTCCTCAATCATAGCGAAGGTTCTCCAATATTTCCGGGCTCCCACCGCGCCTTTAACATCAACAGTCGCTCGATCTTTCCAACGAATCACGTGAACGCCACCTGACTCTTTCCATCGAAGTTATTTGTAGCATAGCTCGTCGCCAGTCTCATGATCTGTTGATAGGTCTATGGACGGTCAAAATCCAAGATCTTGAATCCACATTTATACCACAGCGCAATTCGAATCAATACAAAACAGGAGATTCAGATCTTCTGGATCTTGTCGGCCTTCACCACGGGGTTCGCCTGGGCGATCCATCCGCGCTCCAGCGTCTTGTAGTCGAAGCCGCAGGCGTGTTCCTTCCCGTAGCGGTGCTGCGCGCAGAAGAGTCCCCCGCAGCGACACGAGAAGCCCATGAGGCCGACGCGTTTGCTACAGGCTCCGCACCTATTCTTCTTGGGCGGAGTGGCCAACGGGGCTTCAGGCTGCGGCACCTCCTTGGGGGCTTCTGCGACGAGGGACTCACAACTTTCGGAGGCGTGCTGGGGCGAAGGGGGACAGTGAGCCGTGCTCGGCTGTTGCTGGTGACTTTCGGAGCAGTGCTGCTTGAAGCACTTCGAGCAGAAGGAGTCGAACTTCTCGGAGCCGAAGAAGCCACATCCCGCTCGGCACATCGTTGGGTCCATTTCTGATTGTTGTGATTAGTGTTGCCCGATTCCTCTGATGGGAGCTGAAATCTACGTCGTTTTACGCGCCATATCATTGTAAAACTATAGTTATAGGGGGCAAAAGAGTTTCATTACGGTTACGAAAACTACGTAAAGGAAGGAACTGAACATGTGACTTCGCGCTTAGGAGGCCAGCGCTCTACCACTGAACTATGGGAAGACAGATGAGCACTAAAGTGCGTCTCTATAGAAGGATTGACGTTTCGAAGCGATTTGAAACTGAATTCAAGGCGAAATCGATCTCCTTACCTTATATCGGGCGAAATGGACAGCGTTCTTTTTCGCGAAAGGCACTAGTAAACAATGATATCACCAGTGGTTCGCCGCTGGCGCTCGCCGCTCCCGTGTTATCGACGCCCATCGCCGCTGTCACGAGGTTCGATCTGTGGTCGCTTCGGGGGTTTCCTTCGACGCCGTACCTTGCACTTTCCCTCATCACAACGCATATCCCAGCCATGTTACCGTAACCCCGACTAGTTGGTTACTGTCCTTGGTGGCCTTCTTTCTGTCTCCCATAGAGTTGCCTTGAAGATTCCGATATCCGAAGCCAAGAAACGGACGGCATCCCGGTTTCCGAACGACGAAACGAACCTTCGAGCGATCGCTAGTCGATTTGAAACGCCGTCGCTGCGAGACTCGGCGATAAATAACTTGGACCGTAGCGCGGCGGAGACGACGACGAACAAGTGGCGTCGCCGCTGATGTATTCCGGACTTGAATGGGTGTTGTGATATGCTTTTGGAAGTTGGCCTTGGACTTCAACGTCTTCTGAGCAGGGTCTGACGCGCTTCCGGTCCGCCGCAACGTCACAGAAGCCTAGCTTCGGAGGCGACCGAACGGTCGAGTTTCCCTCGTGGCTCATGTGTTGATGCACAACAACGTGGCAAGCGGCGCCTATCTGTCTAAAAACCCGACATAAGGCGTGAAAGAGGCTTACTGGCCGTTGGAGACTTCTATCCCCTACAAGGGTGTCTCCCTATCGCAATATTTGAACGGCTTGTATACTGTTTCCCTGCGCGCGGGAGGGCCTATTTTCAAAGTACGATCCCTCTCCCTCGTTCGAGTCTTTGATATCCCATCTCCTTTTAGAACAGTGTCTTGGATCTTCTAGCAGCGCCGCTGTGTCTTCTAGACGCGGAATTTTTGCGGAACCGGTCCTCGGTGTTTCAACGCGTAATTTGTCAAGAGGTCGTTTTGTTGCTCCTTTTAGGGTGATCTTCTTATCAACACGCAGAAGTGCGTAAGTTATTTGGTCGAAACTGAATCCTAAAGTCAGCATGTGACCGGCGACTCTCATATTCCCATTTTGCACGTTTATTTCGATTCCGCTGTCCGCTTCTGACAGTCCCTTATGCATGTTCGTTGATCTCCATGTGCTCAAGGGGCGATCAGCGCACGTCGCTATCTGCTCGTACTTGAAACCTGAACGTATTTATTTCGGATCTCCACGTTTCATTCTTTTCGCTTCTTCGAGCTGTTGTTTGGTGGTTCCAAGGATACTGTTGCACTTGCGATCGGTGACCATTGATTGCTAAGCGTTTTAAAGTTCTTTTACAACGCGGAAGACCAGCTCCTCTTCCCGTAGTAACATTTTCTGTAATCGATGTCTCTGGCTCTCCCCGTGACGTCTATTTGTCTCGTAAAGTGCATGTACTCCCTCCTATCGAAAATGGCGACGGTTTATAGGTATGCAAATAAGCATCGGTGCAACCTTTTTGATCGACGGCAACACGTATCGCCGTTCTTTATTGCTGCGAATATTGAACGGATAGGCACAATGGTGCTCCGCCCAGGGGCGCGCGTACGCTGAAACCAAAATGTTGCGACCGTTCTTCTCTGTGTTCTCCGCCTTTGGGTGTTGGCAAGCAATGTTTAAACGCTTTTAGGGGCTGTACTTTGATTCTTCCGAAATTTGCTCTACTGGAGGTACCCAATTAATGTTGCTCTATCACTACGCAATTCTGAAATCCTCTGCTTTCAAATTTCGCTCAAGCAAACTCCCGCTAAAGAAAGTTTCCAGATAGATTATGAGCGCATTCATGCGGGTACCGGCCGGTGTAAAACATGCATGTTTTCCCACTTAAAGTGGGACTTGACCGTTTATGCTCGCGTGACTAATTCCAAGCGCCCTTCCGTTATCATTTTAGGCCACTCCGTCGCCGCCGCCGCCTCCTCCGAGAGCAGTGGTTCAGCTGGAGTTATTGTTGCGATCTGATAGCTCGGCGACGAGTGGAGTAGCGGCTGCGCGTGATCACGTGAAAGTAATGTTTGATTGGTGGGGCTGATCTCGACGACGAAGAGACAAGTGATGTGCAGCCAGCTGCCGGATGGCAGGGAGCGCATAGCTTACACGTGGAACAAAACGACGACCGCGGAACATACAGTGAGGGTGGCATCGAGAGATCGTAGGCTGAAAGTAGCGATATTTGGGTCTCGGTTCGCTAAAACTTGTTTGCATGTGTTTTTGTCGTTGCGCCGCATCATGTGTCAGGGCAATTTATCGACTGTTTTTATACGTGTAACGTATCCGCGTGTTCGTGTTTGTTTTTATCATTATTTGATGAATACTTGCAGCGATTGCCTCAATTTGGACCCCCAACTTTGATGGCTGCGAATGCGAACGGTGATGTGATCCGTGAAGAGGTGGAGAAGGCCGCCTCCGAGGAGCAGAGCTCGTCGGTGGCGGCGGCAACTGAGGATCAAGTTGCAAAGAAGGAGAACGGCGGAGGCGATGCTGTGGCGAAGGATAAGAAGGTAGGCGAACGTCCTTGTTGACTGTTATTAATGAATTCATTGCTTAGGCCCGTCGCCAGAGCACTGGCGCGCGAAAGGACGTCAAGGAGAAAGATCAAGCTCCGCGTGACAAAGTTCGCAACAACAGCGCGCGCAATCATCGAAAGTCGACCACGAGCACCAAAGAAAAGGACGGAAAATCCGATGGTGTTTCCGATGGAGATGCTACCAAGACCGAGAAGGACAAGGTGCGCAAGCGCACTTCTACTTCTGGTCGGCAGAAGCGCCAGACCAAAGGATCTACTACCTCCTGCAACTCTAACGGCGAAGGCTTGGAGTGCTCCGATTGTACGTTACATTATGATGCGTGTTGTTTGAATCCTGGGTTTTAGATGAATTGGATGAGCCATTCAGTGACACCGATGACGACTCGCTGACCCCCCGCGGTCCTGTCAAGCCGAGCCTAAACATTCCCCGTGGCCGTATTAGGACCTTGTCCGGAACCGTGCCTGCCGTTGGATTCTCGCCGAAATGGGGAGGACCCACCATGTGCCTCAGCTGCCTGCAGTTCTTCGACCTGCCTGAGATGATCGAAGAATTCAATGAGTAAGTTGCTGACGCGGAGACGGACGTTGAATAATTCTCAATAATTGTAGGCATCTTCTCCACGAACATCATATTGTTGTGAGTGAGATGGAGCTCATCGTCGACCCGAAGCGCTATGTGGAACACTGGCGCAAGCGATTCGCCAAGGAGAGCGTCGACAAGGTGTTCCCGAAGGTGGTGCCCAACGAGGAAGACCCATACCATGGAAGGACTGACTACTACTTCTTCATGTCCGAAAAACTGGAGGAGGACAATCAGCTGCGTCAGCGTTTGGCCATGCGCCGCTTGGAAGAAGCCTTGGCTTGCCAGCAACGCGAACGCGAAGACACCACCTTCCAGATGCAGTGTCTCTTCTGCCGATACACCGCTCGTGGCAACCGATCCAAGATCATCCACCACATCTACATGATTCATCATCTGAATCTCGGATCGCCTGACAACCTTGTGTTCGTCCACGAGTACATCGATCATCTGAAGGAGAAGCTCACGCGGTAAATATTTCCTTCAAAAATCGTCTTGTAATCATCCCTACTTTAGTAACGAATGTATCTACTGTGAGAAGACGTTCGCTGACCGTAGCACTATGATGGATCATATGCGCAAGCGTAACCATCGCGAGGTGAACCCGAAGAACAACTACTACGACAAGTTCTACATCATCAACTACCTCGAACTCGGAAAACGCTGGCTGGATGTCTTGGCTGAAGATTTCGAAGAGACTCTGCCAACCTTCGAAGAATCCGACGAAGAGGAGGAGGAGAACTCGTGGCACGAGTGGCAGGAGGACAACATCGACGAAGGCACGACGCGTGTCCTCTGCCTGTTCTGTGACGAGAGCTACGATGAGGCCACCGAGCTGCTTGATCATCTGAAGCAGGGTCATAAGTTCGACCTTCTCCAAGTGATTGCCGACGAGAAGATGGACGTCTATGGTCGTATGAAGTTCTTGAACTACGTGCGCACTAATGTAGGAATTGACACTCACATGGGCAATACTAAACTAGCGTTTCAGATGTACAACGGAGTGTGCTTCGTTTGTGGCAAGGCAGATCTTGGAGGACTCGCCGGGCTTCGCAAGCATCTTGCTGAAAACGATCATCTCTGTTCGGCCGTTGAACGTTCTCTGTGGGACAAGGAAGAGAGCCTCATCCCAAGCTTCGGAAACGACCACTTCTTGTGGATGCTTGAGTCGCTGATGCAAGGCAAGGAACTTGGACCGAACGCGCTTGAGGCTGCTGAGGAGGCCACCAAGAACGGTCCTTCGCTTGAAATTGGAGATCTTTTCAAGACGCTCGTCGAGGACTCGGAGAAGAACACTGTACAGGGGGTAAGTGGAGGTACCTATGCCTTGTATCTAATTTGCGTCGTTCAGGTGGTTGCTGAAGATCTGCCCGAGTTGAACAACCCAGTCTTGGATGATGAGGCTTTGCTTAAGTCGCTCCGTTAAACTCGTTTCACCTAAAGTGAATTGCGTCTTCGATACTATTTGTTGTTTGTTTCATGTTGTTGGGGGTTGTCTTTGTGTACTTTGACATGTTGTCACCCCATTTATTCAGTTTATAAGAGTTGTTGCTGTAGATTAAGGATAAATTCGTTTCACCAGTGTATCCTGGAAAGCGATACTATCAAACACTCTACAAGTGCGAGTGCATTGGTTTGTGGCCATATAAGTCCGTCCTTAGAAGCAAGAAGTCATTCAATCAATCATCCAACAAACATAATGGATCCAACGATGTGCCGAGCGGGATGTGGCTTCTTCGGCTCCGAGAAGTTCGATTCCTTCTGCTCGAAGTGCTTCAAGCAGCACTGCTCGGAAAGTCACCAGCAACAGCCGAGCACGGCGCACCGCCTCCCTTCTTCCCAAAGCACCCCTAAGGTCCCCTCCGTGGCCCCACTTGTCCCCAAGGAGGTGCCGCAGCCTGAAGCCCCGCCGGCCGCTCCCCCCAAGAAGAACAGATGCGGAGCCTGTAGCAAACGCGTCGGCCTCACGGCCTTCTCGTGCCGCTGTGGAGGAGTCTTCTGCGCCCAGCACCGCTACGAGCAGGCACACGACTGCGGCTTCGACTACAAGGCCACGGAACGGAGCCAGCTCTCCCAATCGAATCCCGTGGTGCAGGCCGACAAGATCGCGAAGATCTGATTCTTCTGTTTGGACCTTCTTGGTTTAATTTGTGTTTTGATAAATGATGTTGTGTCCAAACGAGCGAAGTATCAATGTGTCTTCTATAGTCCATTTAGCCTGTCCACCCTTGGAACAATGCCATGAGTGGAGTGCAGAGTAGACGTCGCTGACACAGTTCTACATAGGGTTGTCGAACTCTTCAAAAATCTCGAACATTCGAATC
>KN169437.1:931-23907 GCA_000757755.1 Steinernema glaseri
AGTTAGTTAATTAAACAAACATTTGGTTCATTTTTGCTTATATATAAGCAAAAAAAAAGATTGAGCGTGGTAGGATTCGAACCCACAAAGAGCTGTGTGCCGACCAGGAGCACAGGCACTGCACCACATCGACACTTACCTCAAGGCAATCAGCGTTGCATATGTATGCAAATTCCAACTTTCAATCCCTTTTTTCTCCAGTTTCATGGAGTTATCGCCCTTGCGACCATGCGCATCGTGATCAGCGCCCCAAAATCTACCGGATAACATGTTTCAATCTCAAAACTCGGTGTGACACTTTAAAATACTCCCTTGTTAGTTAGTTTTATCGGGTCTTCAAGAAAACGATGGTTTTGTCCAGGCTGCCCAAACCATATAACCAGCTACAGTATACCAGCATAACTAATCTTCTCTAGGGTTACGAAAGCATTCGCCGCATAGCCGACCTCTCGAAACTCGTCATCCCAGAAGAGATTATGCGAACTCTGGAGCCTATCAAGCACGACGATGACGCCGTCCGCAACTACGGTACTCACCTGGCCATCGAGATGTGCCGAACGATCTTGACCGAGGGTCTCGCTCCCTCTTTGCACATGTACACCATGAACCGCGAAGGAAGCTGCCGGTTGGACTAAATTTCCATACCTTGTCAGCTTACCCTTAACTTCTTTTAGTAATATCCTCCAGGCCATTGGCTTATGGACCCAGCAACCGACTCGCAGTCTTCCTTGGAAACCACACGGTGGACATCATCCCATCCGCTGTAAGGAGGACGTGCGGCCCATCTTCTGGTCTGCTCGACCTAAGAGCTACATCTTCCGCACCAAGGACTGGGATCAGTACCCGAACGGACGTTGGGGAAACAGCAGTTCGCCTGCGTTCAACGATCTGCAGGACTACTATCTGTTCTACCTGAAGGGAACACCGACCGACGTCCAAATGCAAAACATGTATGGGAAGGAGTTGAACTCGATCGAAGACGTACAGAAGGTTTTTGTGAACTTCATCACTCAGCAGGAGAATGAGAATGGTGTGAAGGTAAGTTGACCAGCTAATACACTCGAATGTAGATGTTTCCTTTTAGGTAACTCGTCTTCCTTGGAACGAACAAGAAAGCGGAACGCAGCCAGAAACGACGCTCATCAAGGAACAGCTTCTTTGGTGCAACCAGAATGGAATATTCACCATCAACAGTCAGCCGGCAGTAAATGGCGCCCCATCGGCTGACCCCATCGTCGGATGGGGAAAACCAGGAGGATACTGCTACCAAAAGGCCTACCTTGAATTCTTTTTGGAGAAAGGTGTTGCTCAAAAGTTGAAGACCGTCTGTGCCGAGTATCCTCGACTCAGCTATCACATGATTAACTACAACGTGAGCATTATTTGGTTTTCTCTGACAACCGCTGTAATGTTTAGAACACTGTTGAGTGGACCAATGGGGACAGCACGACTCCAATCGCCGTCACGTGGGGGGTGTTCCCAGGGTGCGAAGTTGCACAACCCACCGTTGTCGATCCGCTTTCCTTCCGTGTATGGAAGGACGAGGCTTACGACGCCTGGCTGACTACTTGGTAATGACTAATGTTCGATGACTAATGACTAATATTGGATTCCATTCTGTAATGACTAATGTTCGTGAATTTTAGGGCTGCTATCTACCCAGAAGGCTCGAAGAGCACAAAAGTTCTGCGAGAGGTTCATGACAACTATTACCTAGTCACAGTGGTCGACAACGATTTCGTCAAGGACACTGTCATCTTCGAAGCGCTGGAGAAGGCTATCGCCATGTAATAATTTAACTGTTATGATTGGGGTTGTACATATTTCGTGGGAAAAAGTTTATTGTTCGGTTCATGTAATGAAGCTCCTGCAAATCTTTGAGACAGTACTGAATTGCCATTTTTTCTCTCAGAGCACTATTGCATTCGCGCATTCAGGAACGCGTGGCACCATGCAAAAAAAACTGCGATCATGGAAGACTAAGAGATGTGATTTCGCCCTAAATCACGCGTGTTATGTATTGTCCTTGCTTTGCACATTTCTAACCAAATTCTAGTTGTTCCGAACACTCAGTTGTTATAACAAGCATCTTCAAATTGTAAAGGAAGCATGCGGTCAAAGCATCTGAAAAATTGTTCACTCAAAGTGGCGCAAAACTTGAAAGGGCCGCTGTGAATCACAGTTGATGAAGTATTCCGTTTCGCTTATGGTTTTTTCTACCATTTATCAGATACTGTATGTGAAGATGAATAGGATTTCCTGAAACAAATCGTGATCGACAGAATATCGCTGGGAATTCTTTGTGTAGGTCGACCTCCGTAATGCATATCGGAGCTGGATATTACAGTATCTTTCCTTCTGTGGGGATCAGTCAGTGTTCCCATCACAGGCTTAAGGTTTTATTGTACTATTGGGTTGGTGCAAAATATAATGACCCATCATTTCAATGATTTGTCAGTTTCAACTTAAAAGTCAAGCAGTCAATGACTTATTACTGTTGGAAGATGGAAAGATAATATCTTAAGCCTAAGAAGATAGTGAAAATGACAAATAGATGACAGAAAAAAAAAACAGGAATGAAAATTTTGCTCTAGCATATGTACGTCCCCCCGACTCTCGCTCGATCGGACCTCGACAATGCGCTCCACCACGGGTACGTTCCGGCCTTCGTACGCTCCGATTCCGCTATACGACCGTGGGACGCTCGGATCTTGACCTGGACTCGACCTCCACTCGAAGCTCGAAGCCACTCGAAGCCACTCGAAGTCCGGAGCCGTCAGCTTCCTGTCGGGGAAACATGCAAAGATCACGGGCATTCATATCAGCAAATGCCACATCGACAGGGCACGCCCATCGCCCGAGGAAGGGACTAGCCGCGAGGCACTACTCAGAGTGGTTTGAAGTCGCAACACCATTTTTTGACAATTGGGAGTCGGCTTCCACCGACTCCCAACTGCCAAATAACGGCAGGCATTTCCATCCTAACTGTCCGCCGTACCGTGTCTCTCTTATCTCCTCTCCAATAAGGTATCTATTTATCATGTAAGTGTCTTGGGCGCATTTGAGGGTGCAGAGTAAGTCAGCTTCCCAGAACCAGAGGAACTCGGTGGCCACGTAACAGCCTCTTTGTTGCAGAGCTCGAAGACCTCTTGGAAGGAACCGGGTCCGTATACTTTCCGGCAAAACTTGTGCGAACGTTCGAATTTTCTTCAAAATTGAATTCTTTTGCGGGTATGTGGAATCACATGGATGCCGGAGCGCCTGAACTCATCCATAGTCTGCATCTGTGTAAACTTGCTACCATATTACACGCCTTACAGAGCATTACTTTCAGTGGTGAAACGCCTTGAGTTCCTGGGTCTCTTCAAGAGTTTGCCCTAGGAAGACAAGCAGTTCCTCATGGAGCTAAACGAATATAATTGCGCCATCCCCACGGGCCGTCGACTCCGAAACTTGCGTTCTCGAGGATTGATTTATTCCGTGGGTCTTCTAACTGATACCGATACAATGTTACTCTTGTTTTAGCCGGTTAACGATCAATGACGTTATCAATGAAGGGTTTCAGTTGACGCTCCAGGGACAGCTTGTTCGATTGAATAGGAAAACCCAACGGGCTATATGAGGAAGGCAAGTGCCTTCCTTACCTGGTCGATTGCTTCAACGGTCCCCAGTCGAGCCACTTGCGTTGACGAGTTTCTATTCCGTGGGTCTTTCAACTGATACCGATACAATGTTGCATTCGTTTTAGCCAGCACACGAACTTCGATTGTAGAAACAAAAACGACGGCGTATACGAGGAAGGAAAGTGTCTTCCCTACTTTGTCCATTGCGTCGACGAAGTCGCCCTTCGATCTAAATGTCTTCGGCGGCTGGTGTTCCTGAAGAACCGTTGCGTTTGGCCAGGCACTTGTAAAAAGTAAGTACCTTTGCCAAGTGGTTCTATATCCTACTTCTACGCGTGTTTGTCCGAGTAAATGGTGTTCTGACACTTGTATATTTCAGTCCGCCACCGCCTACTCCACGAACTCCTCCTAAGTACTCGGATCCGTTCAGGAATTTGCCTCCACCAGAGTGCAGCAACCCAACCGCATACCAAAGACTGTTGTTTATACCCTTCTTATGTGGTTTGTAATAAATTAATTGAAGTGGACCAAAATATTTCGAAAAAGCATACATTTCAACATTAATTTTTAACGATTTTATTTCTCGAATCTGCGGTATTTCCGCGCGAGACAACCCATATACAACACAGATAGACACACAATAGACACTGAAAACCTACACCAAGAAGATCAGCATGCGACAAGAGCGAAACTACAAGAAGAGCAGTTGGCGATGTAATAGCAGCGTACGATATGGTACTGAATCTGTCTAATAAATGTTGAAATGTCAACATTAATGCAGCGCACAAATTCCATATCAACATCCATTACCAGAGCTAGCCTGCAGACGTGGAGAAGAAGTTTTTTTTCACAGGAAGATCTCCTTGAAACATTCTCCGCACAGTCGTGTCGCATAAGAATGTCATGTACAGTGCAGGACATAATCTTGTAGGCACCATATGTCCCGCATTGAATAGTTACTCTCTTTAATGTTGTTGTGAAATGAACTGCAGCTGTGATATAAGAGTTTTACTCGTGTCTGATGGAGCCAGCTATAGGGTAACATCGTAATTTGAGCTTAAATTCGACCATGAATTTACACATACATATGTACAGAGAAGATGGCAAAATAATGCATCTTGTGGTAGTATAAGTCAGATAGTTCTGCTAGATAGACTTCAAAGCATATAATAACTGATGGGTGCGAATCAACAAAGGGGAGGGAGGGGCTTTGGGAAACGACGGTGAGCTAGGAAACAACAAATAATTAAAGTTCACCCACCGCGGGAAACAATACTAACAAGGCTTATTATGGCAATTGATTGAGTATATTATGCGATATAGGAGTATTCGATTTGGTTGAGATATGAAACATGAAGCTTAGAAGATTGAAGGTAAGTCGACCATGTAATGGCCTTGATCCCAGAGGTCTTAGTGGATGAAGGTTATGCAGAGCAAGGCGCCGAAACCGCGAATAAGTTAGGAAGAAAAGAATGTAGTATAAATGGTAGAGAATATTAAACATCTAACTTGACTAGCCAAACGGGGGAAGAGAAAGCTCAGAGATGAAGGGTGAAGCGACAACTAAAGGCGACTGGCGGCTGCTTGCCTAACTAGCACCGGATTGAGCACAGCGCACAGCCGGAAAATTGAGGAAGAATCGTTGAGATGCGCGGAGAAGTTTTTGTTTTGTACCTAATTTCCAATATGGTTGTGGTGACCTGCGGCCAGGGAACGCCTTTCTTGGACTGAGTTCAAGTAGTCTATGACGGCCTGGTAGCAGAAGATGTATTGTTCCTGAAATTATTCATTGTTAAAAATGAAGTTGTGTTAATTTTGTGCTGGAGCTTAATGTTTCTCTTGTCTGGAAGAATTTTACCGTAAGAAATTTTGAGAAATGGAAGTGTGAGAAACTGCAAAAGGTTTATTAAGATGCAGATACTGTAGGTCTCGTTTTACCGCACCCCAATTTACGGAGAAGAACTCCGGGTCAAGCAGGAACAGGTGAACTACAATTAGACAAGACTTAAACATCTAACTTGACTAACCAAACGGGGGAAGAGAAAGCTCAGAGATGAAGGGTGAAGCGACAACTAAAGGCATCGAAAAAATCGCTACCTACGAAAACTTTCACAAAATAACTTTTACGTCAAGATATAGCCATTTAGCCATTCTTAGTGAATTTCAAGACGTAAAAGAATCACCACCAAAACCTTCATTTAGGCTATTTAGGCACTTTTATTGAACACTTACCAAACGAGTGAATAACCGCGGTCTTTGCGCTTGAAGACCTTTCACCGTTTGAAACACGTCAACCCGACTTTCCGCTCTTAACCGTTCCAGGAGAAGCGATACGCAACAGTAGACTCCAGTTTCAGCAGACCCGTCCCTGAATCATTGTTTCTGTACAATCCGTCCCTCTTGTCCGTCTACCTGCAGTGCAAGACTATCGGTGAAGCTCGTGGAATGTTACTCTGTCTCTCGAGAACTCTTCCAATCAGATCCAGCAAAGCTTGCGATGAGGCTGGAGCGGCGAGCCCGGTCGGCCAACACCTGGTGCCGTACTGCGCCACTTCGTGCCACTCTCCACTGGACTTGTCTTCCTGAATGCGTCGTTAAACAAGATTTCTTCTACATCCCCGCGATTTTTGCTCCCGTGTCAATAACAATTAGCCAAGCCAGCAAGTGTGAAGTACCACACAACTGGTTTTGGGGAAAATTCCTCGGCTATCGATTGATCACCACGACTCACCCAAAATTTGTATTCGATGATGCGCATTACAAATGTTGGGTGCATCTCCTCGTGGACCAGGCGAACGGTTACATCTCGATTTGGGCCGAAGCAAATGGGCTTTGCAATCTCTTCTGGCCAGTACTGCAATGGGACTTATCAGTCGGTTTAGTGAAGAACGAGTTTGAATACCTTCTCGCTCGGGGCGAAATCTTCCTCGTTGGAAAGCATAACAAGTGTCGTGCAGTCGTGGTCGTTGATCATCCTCCAGAAGTCGTAGCAGGTCGAAGGGTTCATCGGGTCCTGTGACAGGATGTATGGGTAGAAGTATCCTTTCACGTTTGAGGCGTTGATGTAGGTGTTCGAGTCGCCCACAAGAGATTTGAGGACTACACGGTTTCGGTCAAACGGCACAGCGTAGTCGATCCTATTTCGCAGGATGTTCTCGTCTTTAGAAGCAAACGTGCTAGGCAGTACGCCATCGAGGGTTCTCTCCAATTTCTAAAGTGAAAAAAGCAGTTAGTAGTTGACAAACGATCAAAACCTACGTTAAACTCAATTTCGAGACCCGTCATTTTGGAGCACTTCTCGTTTCCACCACTTATCCTGGGAAATTTAGAGTTCTTCAGCATGGCCGTGGCCATTGCGCTGACACTCGTTGTGCCACTGCTCGTCGTTGACGGTTGTCGTTCCCTGTACGGCTGCTTCAAACGCTCGAAGTGTGTGTGGACAGCGTCGACTTCCAGATCAGTGTCTCCGAAAAGCAAGTGCTCGGAGAGCGCCTTGTAGACAAAGACGTATTGCTCCTACATTCAGGGAATATAACATTATAGAAAATTTCCCTAACTTACCAGCGACTGAACCATCATATTTCGCTGTTTCCTCATGTCCGACACGAATCCGTAGATATCGACCTTGTTCTCGTCGAGAGATTGGTCTAAGACTCCGTCGATGGCGATGAACGTTCCAGTTCTTCCGACTCCAGCACTAAATTAGCAATTTTGGAGGGCATAAAGAGAAGGAGGAATTACCTGCAATGGATGACCACCGGGAAATTGTTGTACTCGTCTAGCTTCCTCAGCTTGTTAATAAATCGCAAAAGGCCGTTGGTCGACTCCGGTGCTTGGTAATCGTTCCAGTCAGTATAATGATACTGTACAATCCGACGTACATCTGACAAAATTGACATGTTTGGAACGTCTTTTACGAGGTTTCTACCTGGAGATCGGTTTCCAGCGTTTTCGGAAATGTTGTAGTTGCTCAACTTGTTCGCGCTGCTCTTGGAAGTCCTTGAACTCAGTAGGTTAGGAACATTCGCATAGTCGGAATCGAGGTTTGAATCCATCGACCCGCCAATCTCGGACAGAGGACCGTTCACATTGAGGGGATCCGTGACAGAGGTTCCACTGTTGACGAGTGAAGGAACCGACTGGGCCAGCGCAGTGCTTCCTCTTCTCAGGAAGGAATGCCGGTTGGATCCGGTGTAGACTAGGTCGAACTCTCTGATGGTATAGTCCGAATAGTAAGTCGTTCCTTGCGCTCGCACTTCGATCTTATTTCCCAAGCGAACAGTATCATCTGGCCAGTATTTGCTGCACTTCACTCTGTAGCGTTCGTGCAAATTCGCCACCATAACTACCACGCGGACGTCGTTTTCCCAAACCATCCTCCAGAAGTCGTCTATGGTGGTGTCGAGCGGTCCCTGAGCGGCTATGAAGGTCTTCCGTCCCTTGTAGCCCTTGATGTAGTTGGCATTAATGTAATCCGAACTGTCATCATTGTTAATCTTCCTCAGTTTCACCCGTGTTGCGTCGTACGCTTTAATGTCTTGGTACCGATTCTTTGCCTTGTTCTCCTTCCGGTCGCTGGCAGTTGACTCCATTCCTTTGCCATTCGGAAGCGACTCGAACTCCACGGTGAACAGGAAGTCGCTGTCGCGATGCCTGATAACGTACTCATTAGGCAAATCGTCGATGTTGATGGGCTGAAGCCCTTGGCGAAGCAACTCATGGTCCTTGTTCCAAAACTGTTTGATAATGCCTTGACGATGAAGGAAGTAAATGATGCCAGAAAGAGCGGCCAGGAAGAGCATAAAGACAGTGACAAAAATGAAAAGCACCGAGCCGACTGCTTGCTCATTCGATCCTACAACTGAACCCGACCATAGACATATCTCTCAACAAACAAACTAACCTGGTTCCGGCCTTAAGTAGACCGGCTTGAAATAAGAGCTGAAGCCATAGGCCGGATCACTCGGCTGTAACTGACGATGTCTTCGACTGTACAAGCTACCTCCTCGTCCTTGGTTGTATCCAACAGGAAAGCGAAGATACGGGGAACGAACGTGGGTCCTTCGCATTCTGTGTGGCGCGAAGTGGAATCTGTTCGTATCTTTCAGCAGCGATTCGTCCAGATCAACTCTGGCGATGAGGAAGCCAGTGTATTTCATGTCAGATTTTAGAGCATGGTCTTCCGCCCGATGCCTACTCAGGTAAAGCACGTTGCAGGCCTCCATTCCAGCCGTTGTATTACCATCGCCGACCAGAGTTTCCCTCGGATATTGCATATAACTCTCCGCAATGTACGCAAAATACTGTTTCTTTGGGTCACCCGAAGGTTTCTGGTTGTTCATAAGTGTCTTGGAGAACGTGTCCACGACCATGTTCTCCGGATGGGGCAAGCCATCTATGGACACATTCAGAAGGAGAGGCACTATAGCGAGATAGTAGCATCTGAAGTGCAACCGTGCTTGCAGGACATCGCAACATGAGTACTCACGCGACGGGTCCGTTCGTGTCATCAGGCTCAGAAGGAAAAGTCAAACCAAAAGTTGATCTTCCGTTTCCTGAAGTCAGTGTCGGTTGCTCTATGTGGTCGGGCTCGGCGTAATTGGTGACGCAATGTGAAGTAAAGGTCGCCGCTTCGCTTCGTCCCGCAGCATTTTCCGCCCAGACAGTCGCAGTGTAATTCCTATTCGGCTTGAGAGGTCCGAACTGACAGGAAAAGAATTGATTGGACGATATGAAATCAATCGGATTCAGACTGCTTCCAGCGTCGTTCATGTAATTGGCACATCGCTGCTGCACGGCTTCTGGGAAGTGGTCGGCAGCCAATGCCCCGCCGGGGTGCCAATGGCGGACTGAACCTCGGACAGTGACCTAAGACAGAACATCCTAAGAGCAAATGGTGCCAAAACTTACGTAGTATTTTGTGATCCAGCCATTGGTGTTGACGGGAGGAAACCACTCGACTTCACACTGCAGGAGTCCATCAGCGGCATTGATCAATCGAATATCTTCTAGCACGGGGGGTCCAGGAGCTGAAGCCAATATGCACTCATCGTACTCACTAATGATCACATACGTATTTCTGCGGTTACAAACTGATTTGTCAGTTGAAAGGGCTCCGATTGTCCATCAGTTACTGTGATGAACAATGTGTAGGTCTGCCCTGGCTTTAATCCCGGAATCACAAGGCCTGGTTGAGCGTGTGATTTGGCCCAAACTTCAGTTTTATCCGGTCTCAGCAGTAATCGCAGATCGATTTTCAACATCGGTCCTTCGTCCACTTCCCACTTCACCTCAGCGAACGTCGCATTCGGTGTTACCGTCAGGTTCCGTATCATTCGTGGCACTAAAAAATCATATTGGTTCCAGTAAAGAAAGGCTTTGCTGACATCATGCATCACAAAGTCAAGTTTAAATCATGCAAAGAGGGTTCACGGAAGCGAAGTAGATAAAACGGAAACATGCATATCGTGCACTACAAGCTCTTATGTATGCTCACATGTACTGTTATCCTGGTCGAGTACTTCGCCCTTTTTCCTTCGGACAAAAATGTCCGATATGTTACCGATATCGGGCAGGAAAACTGATTCAAGGTCCGATTCTAAAAGTGAGGAGTGGAAATGGTTGTTATATAGAGTGAAGATTTAACGATTGGAAAAGAGATTTCGAGTGTAGGAATGTCAGGAAGAAGAGCCTACCTTTAACGAGAAATTCGATAGTGGAATTGACCGTAATCTGCTGTTTTCCCCGTGTCTTTACGGTGCATATGTATGAACCGGAATCCGACAGCTGAGCGTTCGTGATATTTAGTGTCCAGCACTTCGGAGACGAGTAGTTGTCGTCAATCTCACTGTTCTCGTTATAAGGTGTCGACGACGCTTCCCTCACAACGGTTCCGTTATGCAGAAAAGTGAGCTGCAAAAGAATCAAGTTAACGAAGGCAATTGGACGGTGGCAGTAGTATACCCCATGTGCCGGTACGACTTCGCGTGGATCGATGTTCAGACAACAGAGCAGAATTGCCTCGGTGCCCCGGTAGACAGAATCCGACGGTATGGCTATGCCAAACACTTGAAGGTCACGTTTGTCACATTTCGGCGGAAGTGAAGACGTCCGGTAATAGCCCAATTCGGTCCGAATGGTCGATTGGAATGAGTCGAACAGCGGAGGACATACGCAACGCTCCTACATTTAAATTTTCCGTTACAAATCTTTTTGCGGAATGAATATGCCCGGGAGAAACTTTATTGTCTTTGTTCAGAAGATTCCAAAAGGCAATAGAGGACTACTGGGGAAGATGTACCTGATGGCATGATGGCGGGGGCATTGTATACCGTCTTTCGTATTCGTCACCCATCGTCAAGCAATCGAGATTGTGGCTACATGTCAGTGGAATGGCTACAACAACGGAATGCTCATTCACACATCATCGGCAATGACACTTACTCGTTGGACAGCTTGTTGGGCAAGAGCATTGACCTGTGCCATTTGTACTTTTTTGGCAAACGCCGCGAAATGTACAGTCGTGGTCGGAATGACATACCGGAACATCTGAAGCTTATCAGTTAGACAAAAGATGGTTCATTCTTTATAATTAATTTATTGGAAAAGGAATGAGAGAATAGCGGGATCTCTCTCGGGACACATTTGAGCGATAGAATGTGAAAAGGCAATTCTAACTTCTGGAAAGCGCTAAATGAGGTTCTGAATAGTTTTGAACCAGCTGCACGAAAATCAATGGAGGCATGAAATATGGAAGAGGAAAGTGTTCGATTCAACGAAACAAGCTGAGAAAAACAAAACTTGTTCAGCAACCAAAATTAAACGACCAAAAATCTGTTCGTTTTATCAAAGGACCAAAGCCGCCGAAACTCGCGTCTAAGATAGACTTCACCGGAATCAATTACTGTTCAATGGTAACCAATAGCATAAGGACTTACTAAGCTCCTCGGGTGCTTTAGGGAGGATGTCGATAACTTCAGCTGGAGATTCGTCGGGAAAGGTCGTCGGTATTGTATTTGTTTCTAGTGGTAGACCCATACTCAACCTCAGTAGGATGAACAGTAGGAAGCAGAACGAGCGTATCCGTCGGGCTCGCATTTTGGTAGAGGTTTGGTGTGACGTGTGGCTAGATGTGAGCTAGTCGCAACTTGTCGACACGAGGAATCAGCGAAACAGCGCTTCTTCACCACCACCACATCTCATGGCAAAAGTTGTCGTTGACGTTTCGGCGAAACGCGATTTTGAAGAGAGGAAGAAGAAGAAAATTGCGAGGAAAGTAAGTGAGGACAGAATGTAGAGGTGCAGTTCGTGTTCTCGATCGAATAATTTGCGAAATCTGAAATGCGAGAAGAACGACAGTTTCGCTGCCCAAAATCATAAATCAAAATGGTCTATAGCGCTACTACTAGCCAAAGGGAGGAGAGGCAGCAGGAAATGCACCAATACCAACGCGTCATCGAAGATATCTGTCATCGCGACGCTCCTTTGAGAGACACGCAGTAAATAAGCGAAACAAAAAAATCGCGGCATGTTGCATTTCGAGATGCGACCGCGCTCTCGCGCAGCAGTCTTCACTTCTCTCGCCTGCGGCTGTTGCCATCTCTACCTGCTGCACCTGTCACTTCCCCTGTCGTCGTTTCCGATTCTTCTTTTGTACTGCACGATCTGTTAGCCGACTACTTCCTCGGACTACAGTAGATGTCTCCGCATGTGCCGTGTGGGCGCCGGCCAGCTGCCCACCTGGCGGCAGAACGAAAAGCGGGCGAGTGGCAAGGGTCGGGCCAGCCGACATCCAGGAAGGGAGGAGGTCGTGAACTCCCTGCGAACGTCTTCTCAGGTCAATTAGCCCGTGGGAAAGCAGCGAGTACTACCTTGAAAAAAGTTTTTCTACAGTGTCGGACGCCGGTGATCGTAAAGTGTAATGCAAGAAAGTTGGTGGCAATGTGGTGGTGGTTGGGTAAATATGGGTAATCATCATCAGAGACGAGCTGGCGTTGGTACAGTGGCAACAGAGCAGTCTCTGCGGGTTGCGACGACAAATGCGGTTGAGAAACGCCGCCATGTCGTGATGCGTGGGACAGCGGAAGGAGACAACGACGGTCGGACGAGGAGATGGGAAAGCGTTTGTATCGAACACCGACAACCGAAATCACTATCGCATATCTATCTAGCTGGAATCTCATCTTCTTTTCTCAACATAATTTCTCTTCAACTGTTCGTTCGCATCTTCCAGTCGGCTCGTTGCAGCTCAAAGTGCACTACTCTCTGTCTCCGGCGAGGCGGTGAATACAAATCATAAGATCACCGGAAATTGGTAAAAAAAATCGCGATAAGTAAGAATAAATGAGGCGCATTCGAGCAAGCGGTCAGACGTCCAGCGCTGACTTTGAGCCGACTCCGCTCTTCTTCCGCTTCTGATTAATGGATTCGCTATCGCGCAACAGTACAACCAATATACTACAAACGGCGAACAAGACAGGGGCAGCATCACCCATAATCATGCGCGATCAATACAACCAAACAAAAGGGGACGGGGAGAGGGTCGCTCGTTCCTTCTCTCCGTTCACACAACAGCAGCAATGGTGCGCGATGATGCAGATGGTGTCCAGCGCGTGATGACCGCTAAGAAGCACTCGCCATAATACCCAGCAGCAGTGTGCGCGACCGGCGCTAAACATGTTAATTAATATAGACGAATACGCATTCCGGAAAGAAGATTGCTTTAGCTCTTATCCCCGCCGCTTCTGTTCTACCCGAACCGAGCACGAGAGGACCACCGGCGACAACAAATGAACAAGGGCTGCCAGCGACGACGCGCCTTAGATTTAGGCCTGCTTGCTGACGAGATTAACTACTTATGCAAATGACTGCCCCTACTCATTATGTCCGGTCTAACTTAAAAGAGAAGCCGCGAAAAGAGTCGCATTTCCGAAGACGCCAAACTCTCCTGAGACATAGTACTACGGCTGAAAGCGTGAACTCAACGAAAAAGGCAGGGAGTGACCGGCTAAGGATTAGTTATAAATACGTTGCCCAGTCCGCTTGTTTACAGTTAAGCAGAAAGTCTAAAAATATTATTTGCGCTCAGGCAATGAATGACACGACAAGGCGGTGAGACGAGCCAGGGAGAGCGTATTATCTCCAACGGATTGGCTTCGAACTTCTTTCAGCCCCAGGCGTGTTAGCACGTGCCGTCATAGGCGGCTCTGCAATTGCACAACTGATTTTAATCTCTGTCCTCATCCATCTCTTTCGTCGGTAAGCCTTCCGCTCAATGACCACCCACCCGGTACAAGCGATCACTGCACGGAGACAACTCCAGCACCGCGCCGATTTGAATTACGGTTGATGTGCAGGTTTGCTAGGCGAGCGCGGGCGCGGTGCGGCTTGCTTCTTTCACATTTAGAGAATGCTCTTGGAAGTGAAACATTCGTACTTCTACAACTTCTTTCAGACATCCTCTGTTTTCCTCTTGGAGAGGCTTGATTTCCAGATACCCTGCAAATTTCCACTGTTCGTCTCCCACTGTCCAGCGACGCTAACTCCCAAAGCGATTTGTTTTAGGCTTTTGAATTTTTGCTGTCTTTGACGCGCGACGTTCCAGCGACGATCGACTGTTTTCGTTCGCCTTCGGGTCACAGCTAGTTACCGCGTCCTACTGCAGGAATGTCGGGCTCACATTGATCGTTCTTGTGCCATGTACACACTCTGTCACACATTTGGCAAAAATCTGATCAAGTATGCAGAGATGCAGTGCGCGACTTACATGCATTTTTCATTTTATTGTTGACAACTGGAGTTTTGCAGGAAATTAGTGCCATGTCGCGCCTCGTAAGACTCTTTCCTCGCCTTATCCAGGCCTCCACCCGTTCATACGCCGCTCCCGCCGCCGCTCATGCTGAATCCGAGCTCCGTCTTACCTTCGCCTCGCCCGACAAGGTCAGTTCTTGCAACCATTGGATTAATTAAACTGCGTACTTCAGGCTCTGTTCACCAAGAAGGTCGTCAAGCAAGTCGACGTACCTACTCTGGCCGGAACCGTTGGTATCCTCGCTAGCCACGTCCCCACTCTTGGAGTTTTGAAACCCGGCGTCGTCACTGTTACCGACGTTGATGGTATTGTCGCCTAACGGACATTCCTTCAGTTATCTTGTGCATATTCAGGTAAGACCACTCGCATGTTCGTCTCGTCGGGAACTCTCTCCATGAACATCGACGGAACCGTCCAAGTCCTTGCTGAAGAAGCTATTAACATCGAAGATATCGACGAATCGGTAAACTCCTTTCTTTCTACCTCGTACATTCGCTTCTCGTTATAGTTGGCCCGACAAGAGTTTGATGCTGCACAGCGCAAGGCCGCTGAGGGCGGAAGCGAAGTTGATCGCGCAGAGGCTCTCATCCGCGCCGAAGTTGCCGAAGCTCTGATGAAGGCTGTAGGGGAGAAGCACTAAGTAACTGTTTTAGATGGTTTAGTTGCCGAGAAATAAAGTTCTTCGATTCTCGTACTTGTCTACGTGCTCCACGAGGTGGTAAGCTGGTGTGCTAATTTTCCAATCGTTTTCGCAGATGTCATCTTTGTCAGTTTCTGCTTTGTTGCGCGGAATTCGTTCATGCTGTAGTGCTTTTTAATGACTCAGCAAGTGATTGTATATATGAAGCTTACTGCGTTTGGTTGATGCACGGGTGTTCGGCATCAAATAGTCTCCTCGTGGATGATTTGGTTTCAAAGATAGGCCGCCACTCGTCTTCTACCTTAGCTGCGCGCGAACTATAACTGATATGAACTGCATTAACGACTTCCGATAGCGATAAAAGGAAAAATAACATATAGAACTGCAGTTGGCTGTATCCTCGTATATGTCTGTTCATTACGTTTACATTGCGCTGAATTAATTGGATAACTAGCGAGATTGTTACACTGCCTCTCCTCAACCTTTGAAAGTGAAAGCGCGCAGTACGTACCCAATCCGGTCTCTATATCCTGACGTATCCTGTTCCTTTGTGCTGCTGACCCGTTCGTGTTTTCGATGATTTGCGGGGGTCTGAGTATCGGGCTCTTCTGCGTCAGTAAGTGGTTAGCTGGATCATGCGCTCCGTTTTTGGAATATTGCTCTTAGCTGTCGTTATCCAGTCAAAGCTGCATGGTATGTGGGTAGAGTGACAATTGTGTACAGTTATTTTTAGAATTTATTCGATTAAAACGTGGTATTGATGCAGAAACTATTGTACTCATCTGTGCGAGACGGCCAAGTTTGCCCTACTGCCAAGCTGCCAATGATAGGCGACGATTTCCGGAAGTAGCAAGCGTTGTAGGAAAATCGCCGCTTGCCTTCGGGAAGTCAACCGGTAATGACGCCAAATTCGAGATTCCTGGCATTGGGACCTTAGGACTCGGTCAGGTCAACACGGATATTGCAAAGTTTATTCCAGGTTAGTTATGTCTTTTACAACTTTGAAATTCGGCCAGTTTGTTTGATGATTTGTCAAAACATTTCCCAACCAGTGTTGCTATTATCAATACATTTACAGCGGGTGCTAGTGGAACCGCCAATGGTGGAAGATTTGACCTCGACGGTCATAAACTGGAGTATATGGATTCTGAGTCAGCTACGGGTGCAGTGAAAGGGAAACGTGGGCATTTGCACATTGCTGGCATTGGAACGTTCGATGTATCAAAGCAAGCAGAACGCGGGACTGGGTTTTCGCAGATCTTTGAACAATGTAAGATGAGTTCTTTCCGGATTTCCTCTATTTATTGGATTTTAGTACTACCGTTCCACGGTTCTGACGATAACATTGGCCGCGAATTTGAGGCTACTCCCGATCCTCTCTCACAACAAAACTTCCCAGAGTTTCGTGGTAATTCGCACGTTGGAGCCACATCATCACCGCTCGTCTACAACTTGATTCCGTCGCATGGTACGACATCTACGCCTTCTGAGTCTTCTACGTTACATCCTACTCTTATTTCAACGGATGTCCAGAACCGCGGAAGAAAAGTTGTGCATGCAGCGAAGACCGTAGTAGATGATAGTGACTTTCCACCGAAAAGCAACCGTACTGAACTACATGAGGGATTCATAGAACAGGAATCGAAGGAACCACCTAATGAAAGGCCTCTTCCGCTCAACCCTGTACAGGTTTGATTACTGTTTGTAGATCATATATTACTATGTTGTTTAGGTGCAACGAACTGTTTCGCTTAAGGACTTAGGACTCAGCAAGGAAGAAATCAGTAAAATATGCGCAAAATTTACTGTCCAGGCAGCAAAACATTGCTATGGCACTCAGATTGAGAAAGAGTACATCGACAGATGCCGTGGATACATGTCCGACTGCACAGACTACATTTCTGACCGAAAACCTCTTGGAGCAATAGCGAATGCGTTCAGTAGCTCCGTTGGTGTTACTTATTACAACTGGGGAGTCAACGGAATTCCTTATTATGCAATCAACGATGAGGGTGGCATCTCCAATGGACACAATGGAAAGGCCGATTTTGGTTCATGGGGAGGTGGGTACTCGGAGAATGTTGGCGTTCGTGACTTCTGGACGCAAACTGGAGAGTTCGGCGGTAACTGGTATGAAGGAACATACGGTCACAAAACAGGATGGCGTGTACCCATCGCACAGCAATTCGGTATAGAAGGCGGTCAAGGAAGTCAGGTGGGTAGCCCGTTTCACCGTCCGGATTAATCAATCTCTTAACAGGTTTATATTCCCGTCAAAGAAGGTGATTTCGGAAAACCTTTGGGATTTTCACGTGGCTTCTTCGTCGGACCTTATGTTGGAACGGCCGAAAAGGTTGGTGTCGACTGGCTGAATGGGGCCGTGTCTCAGAGCCAAGGAATAGCGCTTCCCATCGTTGGGGTGAATGCGAACGCCGGCTCCAGTATCGCTTTCCCTTCTCTAGGATCGATTATGAACAATATGGGGCTTCAAATGACTCCCGAAACAATGGCGACATTCTTCGAATAGGCTGTGCAGGGCACATATTAATATGTACATTTTCCTATTTATTTATTTATTTATTTATTCGTGTTTTGATTAAATATTTCAAGTTTCATATGCAATGTGTTCAGCTGGTAATTAACTAGAGAAACAGTACCGATCTTAACTCATCGAGTTGTTGTGATCAGTCACTAGCGAGCGCACAATGAGCATTCAATATATTGCTCTCCTCGAGCACCGTCGCCCATCCTATGATGCTTCGGTTGTTCATTTTAGTTCGGCGCGTGTGTGCATCTCTCCCTCTCTGCGCTGATGAAGATCAACGTCTTGGGCTGCATATCCAGGCGATTTTTCGCCTCTTCGGTGATTCCAAAGCGAGCGCCCTTCGCTGTACTTTCTGATAAAGACATTGCGTTCTTCGAGGGTACAGTCGGAAAAGGAAACGTGCGAACTCAAGATTTGGAGGACTATAATGTCGATTGGATGAAGTGGTATAAAGGTACGTTCTTTTTAATTCTATACTCGTATCTTTAAATGCAACGTACCTTTTAGAATTTAGAAAGCTCGTTATTTTTATCGGATATCCAAAAATAAGATTTTTTTCAGTACGTTATACCATTTTATGCACAAGGAAACAAAGAGTATCGCATAAGATGTTAGCATTTCAGGTCATTCTAAATGCGTAGTCTCTCCTTCCAACAGTGAAGAAGTCTCAGCCGTTTTGAAGCATTGCCATGACAGGCAACTTGCAATTGTCCCACAAAGTGGAAACACAGGAATGGTTGGCGGAAGCATCCCAGTCTACGACGAAGTTATTCTGAGTTTGAAGCGCCTTAATAAACACTACGAGTTCAACTCCATCACTGGTAAGTGTCCGTATGGACTTCTTATGCAAACTTTCGGGATCAATTCGCTTATAGGTATTCTCCAGTGCGATGCTGGGTTAATCCTCGAAGAGCTCGATGAACGTTTGCGAAAAGAAGGTTTCATGATGCCCCTGGATCTTGGCGCGAAGGGTTCCTGCCTTATAGGCGGCAATATTTCTACCTGTGCCGGTGGTATTCGCCTTCTCCGATACGGTAATCTCCATGGCAATGTTCTGGGCTTGCGTGTGGTAAGTTGCTTCTATTTGCCAAACAGTCCGGTTCATCCAGTTCGGTCGTACAAGTGAAATTAGTAGACGCACGCGAACGTCTTCGCTCCAAGTGAACATAGTCGATCTGACTGGATTAATCATTTATCGGGAAGACTATTTACATGTATGAATTGATGGCGATGATCTACTCGTAGTCATTCATCCTTCGCGTGTGGTACTTTCTCTTTCAGTCCTGGCGAGTGGCGTAGCGCACCGCCTTGATTTGGGGGACACGACACGACGCGGAAACCTTGACTGGTTTATCAATTTTTTGACGTTCAGGATGTTTCCATTTCCCGCAAAAGAAGACACCCCCACGAAAACGGGATGAGCAGTGGTCTCGAATTAATGCGGAAAACAGTGATCCATAAGATATGCGCAGTTTTCGTTCGCACTTCCTTCAGTTTGACTCGTTTAGCCACAGGTTAACGATAGCAACTTACAAATTGAGAGGGGATTTACAGAAGATGAAATATTTTGTGAAGAATAAAATAAAACCCATAGAGAAAATGTACTGCATTGATATGATAATATCGGAACGGGTCTGAAAGTATTTTTGCAGGTTCTTCCTGACAGTCATGGATCAATTGTCGATTTTGGATCACAGTTACAGAAGGATAATACAGGTCTTCATATGCATCATATGTTCATTGGCTCTGAGGGACAGCTCGGCGTAATCACTCGGGCTTCGATACTTTGCCCTCCGGCTCCAACTAGCGTGATATCCGCTATGATCGGTATGGATAATATAGGTCTTGACATATGCATTTATTATTTGCTTCTTCAGGTGTGTCAAGTTTTTCTGGATGTTGCTCAATTCTTCGTGATGCTAGACGATTCCTCGGAGAGATTTTATCAAGCTTTGAAGTAATGGATGCGGCGACTATGCAATGTTTGGAAGAAAACGAACAACTTCATAATGTCCTCACATCCGCGCCACAGTTTTGTCTCTTAATTGAGACGTCTGGTATAATTTCATATGAATGCAATATCCTTTTTTGAAAATACTTGTAGGATCGGATGCTGAACATGACGAAGCCAAGGTTCAGCGTTTCCTTGAATATGTTATGGAAAATGAAATGGCAACTGACGGCGTTCTGGTATTGTTTAGTTTAGTAGGTTTGCTTATTCATTCCAATTATTTTAGGCTGCCAACAAGCAGGAATCGGCATTTATGTGGAAGCTGCGTGAGACTGCACCACTTGCCATTACGAAGGATGGATATGTTTACAAATTCGACGTCTCCCTTCCATTGGACCATTTCTACGAACTAACAGATGCAGTAAGGGAGCGATGTGGCGATAAAGTTTGCCGTGTGGTAACTTATGGGCACATGGGCGATGGAAATTCCCATCTGAACATTACGACGAAAGAGCCTTCTGAGGAGGTTGAGAAATTGTAAGTTTGTGATGTCCTAATTCGTTTTTCATAGAATCACTTCTAGACTTTATCCCTTTGTGTTTGACTGGGTCGTCGCACATGGAGGTAGCATCTCTGCAGAGCACGGTGTGGGACAAATGAAGCGGGACTACATATCAGTCGGAAAATCTGAACGAATCGGTGAACTCACCCGTGCTTTGAAGCCTATCTTCGACCCTCGAGGAATATTGTCCCCCTATAAAATGGTTGTTTGATGTAATGCAATGTATTTTCAAGGTATGTAAATTTATTATAAATGAGCCCAATGCTGGCAATGAAAGTAAGTGGGTGTCGAGGTTTAATTAGTATAACACATGGCCTCCTAATATGCAAAGAATTGTCCATTTACGCTGCCGCGTCTTTCACGATCACGCGCTCGTCAGTCAATCAGTTTTTTGTGGATGCGATCTGAACGAGTTTGTGGATACAGATACGCCCGCCCTCATCCTGATCCCACCAGGCTGCATTCGAACATCTATAAAAGATCCACTGTCCTTACTAGCCGGACATTGATCCTCGTCCGATGGCTCATCGACTGACCTATTGGCTCTCTTGCTTTCTTTCACTCCTATCCACTCACTTTGCTAATGGCGTGTACTTCAACCATCCAAGGCCCAACCACACGCTTATTGTACTTTCGGCTCCGTCGGTCTGGTTGGTCGTTACACTCTCTTTGCTTTCCTATGTTTTGTCCAATAGTTCCAATTTAACCCCGTACTCATTAACGATTGTGTATGCGTAAAGCCTTTAAATCTTCAAACCAAAGCGCTAACTTTGTCCATTTGCTACATGGTTATACCCACCGCTTCGCTTAAATACGTAGTTTGCTTTAATATACTCCATTATAATAAAATGTGCTTTTAGGGATGAAAACTTGAGAGAAGATTTCGACGCTCTAATTAACTTCCAGCTCGACTTTGCAAGAACCATTCACGGTCAGGGTATATGGCGTTGATTTGTAAACGAATAACGTTTAGAACACGAAAATGTCATAATATTGGCCGACCGTCATACCATGCCCCTGCTCAATGGTCGGAGTCAGGCATCGAAGCAGCGGATGCCTATGGACGCCTTGATTGAAACGAACATTTATGATGTGAAACTCCGCGATTTTGCTCCATTCGGGGTTCGGCAGTCAGTGAAATTTTCTTACAGGTTGGTACAATGCTAAAATGGTTTATTAATTATTAAAAAGTAGATACTTTTAAGCAATAAGAAAAACCCATTTAAGAGCCAACATAGCTAGTCCAAAGGGTTTTAATAAGTGGAACATTTGAGATGAAAGTTAATCCTGAGAAGTCTAGACTGGAAAGCCAAATTGACGGAATCAAATGAACTCGAAAATGCCCAGGTGAAAGTTTTGACAACATAATTATCGCTCATCATCTTGACATACGATCATCGCTGGAGGCGAATGTCATGCGCCAGGGATGTCCTGTTCTGACGCTGTGCTGACATTGCTTGACCTTGCGGGCGCGGACGAGCGTCTCGGCCTTCTAATGACCGCAAAGCCGGTTATTTTGCGCGAATCCTTCGCATCAGCATCATCACCATTGGCGTGAACCGTTCGACTGACTCATCCATGGTCGTCTTCTTGGAAATTAATCGTTCTTTTTATTTCTTTTACGGGAGTACTTATGAAGAAAACAAAGGAAGGAGAAATTGGATGCACTTTCACAAAGGTCAAAATAAAGAATTTTGCGAAGAGAAGTTAAACCTGTCGTGAAATGCGGTTTTAGGACTGTCTCAGTGGCCGACATGGCGGCGAAACAGATCGACGAGAGCATCCGACGCTTCCTTGACGACGTCGAAGTGAAAGTGGATAAAAAGGAGAACGAAATGGTGCTTTCTGGAGAATACGTCGTGGATAATGGAGTGAATAAAGCCATCGTTGACCAGGTAAGTGAGATCAATCAACACTTAATTGGAATTCATTTGCAGAAGGTACTCACAGCCAATCACGGAAGAATACCGGATTGGGCGGTCATGATCAAGCTATTCAATGCTTTTAAGAAGGTACTTAAATGTGAATGAGGTTGCTCGGATTGAAGGATTTAGGTGGTCATTGTGAGTAATCCAATGAACGGGACTGATCTTCGTCTCGACGACGTGATAGGATTTGTCGACGATCAGGTTAAGAAGTGCACCAGAAACTTGAATGTTTTGATTTAGATCGTCGTGATTCCAACGCTACCGAAGGAAGTGCGCGCGCAGCTGGACGCCGACCTTTACAAGAAGTTCAGAGATGAAGTTATGCTTGTAGATCTTCCGGTGACAGAACCGGACGAAGGAAACTGTGGAATGTACACTGCTCTATTGACTACTGACAAGTTTGTTTACCAATTTCCTAAGCTCATCAAGTCACCGCTTCTTTAGATTCGTATACGTCCCTGTCTTCGGAAACGATCCATTAAACTGGGAGCAGGGATACTCGACAATGACCGATAAGATGGTCATCCATTTGGTGGAGGCAAATACGCGGAAGACTGTGGTGCCAGTGAATATACCTCGCTCAATCTGTCGCCGTGGCTACTCACTCCGGTCACTGTCCTGGGTTGCTCGCGGCTCCATGGCAGAACAGCTGATAGGTACCGCGAGAGACAATGCTCGATTCTCGTAGACCCCTTCATTTCCTGACTTTATGTAGATAGTCTAATTTATTTTTGTTATTTGTTTTTCAATCGATTGCATCTAATTTATCCTATTATTTATTACTTGTTCGTAATCTAGTCAACGGAGAACAAGGTTGTATGTAATCCCCCATTGGGGAGACGGAGCTAGGAGACTTATACGTAACGCTGTGGTCGCATACAAACAATAAACTCTTTATAACTCGCATTCACCCATTA